>JAGGNK010013558.1:0-22751 GCA_017590115.1 Montifringilla adamsi | reverse complement strand
AGAGAGGCTATTTTCCAGGGGAAAAAGAAGTCCTTTGCCCAGGCTCTGGGTATCAGATGAAAGCTGGTGATTAGGGCTCTCAGGATGTGCAGGAATCTGGATTCTGACCGCTTGAGTGTTGGAGAAATCCAACAAAATTTGCAAATTTTTAGCTTGGGTGGCCAGGGTCGGCCAGGGCAAGTGGCCACAACCAGAGGCTATTTTCCAGGGGAAAAAGAAGTCCTTTGCCCAGGCTCTGGGTATCAAATGAAAGCTGGCAATTATGGCTCTCAGGATGTGCAGGGACCTAGATTCTGACCCCTTCAATTTTGGAGAAATCCAGCCAAATTTGCAAATTTCTAGCTTGGGTGGCCACAAAGAGAGGCTATTTTCCAGGGGAAAAAGAAGTCCTTTGCCCAGGCTCTGGCTATCAGATGAAAGCTGGCGATTAGGGCTCTCAGGATGTGCAGAGACCTCTATTCTGACCACTTCCGTTTTGGAGAAATCCAGCAAAATTTGCAAATTTCTATCTTGGGTGACCAGGGTGCGCCAGGGCGATTGTCCACAAACAGAGGCTGTTTTCCTGCACATCCTGAGATCCCTAATCGCCAGCTTTCATCTGATAGCCAGAGCCTGGGCAAAGGACTTCTTTTTCCCCTGGAAAAGAGCCTCTGTTTGTGGTCACTCGCCCTGGCCAAACGCGGACACCCAAGCTAGAAATTTGCACGTTTTGCTGGATTTCTCCAAAACAGAAATGGTACGAATCTAGGCCATTGCAAGTCCTCTGAGCCCAACATGCCAGCTTTCGTCTGTTGCCCAGCCCCTGGGCAAATGATTTCTTTTCCCCCAGAAAATAGCCTCTGTTTGTGGCCACTCTCCTTGGCAGCCGGTTTCTCACCAAGCTAGAAATTTGCAAATTTTGCTGGATTTCTCCAAAACAGAAATGGTCAGAATCTAGGTCCCTGCACATCCTGAGAGCCCTAATCGCCAGCTTTCATCTGATAGCCAGAGCCTGGGCAAAGGACTTCTTTTTCCCCTGGAAAATAGCCTCTCTTTGTGGCCACTCGCCCTGGCCCACCCTGGCCACCCAAGCTAGAAATTTGCAAATTTGGCTGGATTTCTCCAAAACTGAAGTGGTCAGAATCTAGGTCCCTGCACATCCTGAGAGCCCTAATCGCCAGCTTTCATCTGATTCCCAGAGCCGGGCAATGGACTTCTTTTTCTCCTGGAAAATGGCCTGTGGTTGCAGCTACTCCCCTCGGCTAACCGTGGCTTCCCTGGAGAGGAATTTGTAACTTTTGCTGGATTTCGCCAAAACTAAAAATACCCGGAACTGCGACCCTGCTACTCCTCAGAGTCCCCACCAGTCACCTTTCTTCTTATACCCTGACCCTGGGGAAATCACTTATTTTTCCCCTGCAAATGGCCAATGATTTTGACCACTCCCGTTGGCAGCCGGTTTCCTACCACGCTAGGAATTTGCAAATTTTGCTTGATTTCTCCAAAACTAAAGTGGTTAGAATCTAAGCCAATGCAAGTCCTCAGAGCCCCAAACGCCACCTTTCATCTGATACCCAGATCCTGTGGAAATTACTCCTTTATTCCTTGGAAAATGATCTCCGTTTGCGACCACTCTCATTGTAAATCGTGTTTTGCTGAATTACATTTTTGCAAACTTTGCCGAATTTCTCCAACACTAAAGCTGTCAGCAACAAGAAGCCTGCAAGTCCTCAGAACCCCAAAGTCAGTCTCTGTGCTGATACCCAGTCTCTGTGGAAATGACTTCTTTTTCCCATGGAAAATATCCTTCATGTGTGGTCACTTCCCCTGGCCTCCCCTGACCTGCCAAGCTAGAAATTTCCAAATTTTCTGGATTTCTCCAAAACTAAAGCTGCCAGCAACTGGGACCCTGCTAGTCCTTAGGGGCCCCAAGTCCACCTCTGTGCTGATATCCAGACTCATACAAAACTATGTTATTTTCCCATGGAAAATGGTGTCTGTTTGTGGCCACTTCCACTCACAGACAGTGAGTTGCCAAGCTACAAATTAGCAAATTTTACTGGATTTCTCCAAAATTAAAGCTGCCAGCAATGAGGAGCCTGCTAGTCCACAGACCCTAAAAAGCCACTTTTCATCTGATACCCAGCCCCTGGGGATATGACTTCTTTTTCCCCAGGAAAATGGCCACTGTTAATGGCCACTCGCCCTGGCCGTCTGTTGCCACCCAAGCTAGCAATTTTTAAACTTTGCTGGATTTCTCCAAAACTAAAAGAGGAAGCAATGGGGAGCATGCAAGCCAATAGAGCTCCAAAAACCACCTTTCATCTGATACCCAGACCCTGGGTAAATGACTTTTTTCCCATGGAATATGATCTCTGTTTGCGACTGCTCTCATTGGAGATCGTGTTATGCTGCTTTATAAATTTGGAAATTTTACTGGATTTCTCCAAAACTAAAGTTGCCAGCAACAAGGAGCCTGCAAGTCCTCAGAGCCCCAAGCACCACCTTTCATCTGATACCCAGACCCTGGGGAAATAACTTCTTTTTCCCATGGAAAATAGTCTCCATTTGCAATCCCTCTCAATGGCAGATCATGTTGGGCTATGATACAAATTTGCAAACTTCCTCAATTTCTCCAAAACTAAAGCTGCCAGGAACTGTGACCCTGCTAGTCCTCAGAGGCCCCAAAAGCCACCTTTTATCTGATACCCAGCCCCTGGGGAAATGACTTCTTTTTCCCATGGAAAATGCACCCCATTTGCGGCCTCTCACCCCAACTGACCGTGACTTGCCAAACTAGGAATTTGTAAACTTGCTGAATTTCTCCAAAACAAAAGCTGCCAGCAACTGTGACCCTCCTAGTCCTCTGATGTTTCCAAGGCCACCTCTGTGCTGATACCCAGACTCACAGGAAATTACATCATGTTCCCATGGGAAATGATCTCTGTTTGTGGCCACTCCCAGACAGTGAGTTGCCAAGCTAGAAATTTGCAAATTTTGCTGGTTTTCTCCAAAACTGAAGCTGCCAGAAACTAGGACCCTGCAAGTCCTTAGAGTCCCAAAAGCCACCTCTTTGCTGATACCCATACCCTGGGTAATTGACTTCTTATTCCCTTGGAAAATGGCCTCCATTTTCAGCCTCTCCCACTTCCAGACATTTGGGTGTCAAACTAGAAATTTCCAAACTTTGCTGGATTTCTACAAAACTAAAGCTGCCAGAAACTAGGACCCTGCAATTCCTCAGGGCCCCAACAACCACCTTTCATCTGATACCCAGACGCTGGGGAAATGACTTCTATTTCCCTTGGAAAATGGCTGCCATTTGCAGCCCCTCGCCCCGGACGACCGTGTCCTGCCAAGCTACAAATTTGCAAACTTTGCTGGATTTCTCCAAAAGTAAAGCTGCCAGAAACCACTTATTAAGACAGTGAAAAACAGTCTAGTTGGAATTTCCTGAAAGCACTGGAAGAGGTGTGGGAATCGGAAAGATAGAAATCTTCACAGACTCAAGAGGGTTTGATTTACAGCCTTTGAAGATGGCTAGATTGATGTGAAAGCATGGTACACAGACATTCAACAGAGAAACCATCAACTTATCTTTCTATAGTCGTAAGTAAGAAACTGTATTAGATAACGAAGGGTTTTATAGTATAGTAATATAGTCATATGATTGTAATAGAATAAGCTGAGAATTTACATATCATAATAGAGACATATGTGTGTACATGCAATCAGACTTTACTGCGCAAAAGTATCCACATTGCAGCAGAAAGAAATTAAGATGACAGTTTAGAAAAGCAAAACATACTCTCTGGCGACTGTCCATTGGATTAGAATGTTATATGGCTACAAGCATATTCTCACCAGACTGTGAAAAAGCTCTTTCTCGAATTCTGCAATGAGGCACAACATCCTGGTACTCTGCCCCTTCATTCTGTCATCTGCACAGAACTGAAGCTCAGTGAAGGCATTCAGCTCTGCCACTTTTCAGCATCTGTGCTGCATGAATGCACTGTGACATCCCTCTGGATCTTTTGTCCTTGTGAGCTGTAATGTGCGCATTGATACTTTAAGTTAAGAAGGAGCGGGCAGAGAGCACTGCCATCTGACAGCGGTTTGCAGATTGTATAGGAAAGAGGACTGCCCCTTGAATGTGGTGCAAATACAAATTTCCACCAGTTTCAGGGGTACGCTCCAGCCAAGATTGTTGTCTTGCCACATTTTCTCTCTGTGAAATGCTTTCCGGTATTGATTAAAGAAATATGGATATTGATCTAATACCGATATCCAACTGTGACGGACAAAGACTCTCTAACAGTTTAAAGTTAGAAAGTGTACGTTAATTGCGACACCCGGCAGCGTGTGGGATAGCTTCCAAATGCACACTACAATTTACAGGTGATTACAGACCCTTTTTATCTATACAAGTATTGAATACCCAAAATACAAATACATATTCATAATTTTGGTATATCCCATTCTCCGTTTCGTATGCTAATTAGTTCAAAAGCTATTAAGCATGCGTAGTTTGTTCCTTGAAACGGGTCAGTGGTCCCTTTCATGGGGAGGGGTCCCAAAATGGAAAGTAAATGAAGTCTTCCTCATTCTGACCTTTCTACCTTTTCAATGCAAATACGACAAATGAACCCTTGGTAGAACTCCCATTCCCTGTCTTCAATTGGTTTCAGAACAGAGGAGGCCCAGAATTGTCTTATGTTACTAAAAGCTATTTGTCAGTTTCTATATTCTTCATTATAAACCCAGCTAACCAAACATTGTGTTGACAAGCAATCAATTATTCATTAACTACTAACTCTTAACTTCATCAAGACCTACCTATTTATTTTAATTAACTCAAATGCAACTTATCTCTAACTAAAATCTTAGCTACTCTAAAATTTATAAACTCCTCAAAGTTTGTTTCAGTATGATTCAGATGACAAGAGACGCAGAATATGGGGCTATGTAGTGCTGAGAATGTAAGTGCCTGGCCCAAGTGTCTTTTGGCAGAAGCAGTGCGCTAGAGCCCTTCGCTGCTGCCACAATGATCTGTGTGAGAAATAGATGCCTATTCCCCTCCAGCAGAGTAAAAGCAGGACTGGTTACAAGAGTCGAAGAACCAAGCCACAGAGCACCGGTCTGGTGGCTGCAGCATACCGACTGTAAGAGGAGCGCGGCTGTTACTGGCCTACATCCTTCCCCTGTTACAGACTACACGCAAACCTGCAAACCCCTCTGTCTATCAGAATCCTGTCCATGACGCCAATTTATTGTCACAATCTTTTAGTACAGGCCAGCAGGTGTTTTGTAAGAGCAAGTACACAATCCTATAACTTGCTTTTCTTTTTATTTGGCCTGTCTAGATAATGGAATGACTGAACACCTCCAACAGGATTTTCTCTCCCCATTATGTTTCACTGGAAGGGCAGATGCAAATTGTCTATCTAAAGTCTTGGCACCAAAGAAACTAGTGGTTTGCTGTTGCATATAGGTATAACCTTACAAAAGGAAGGCCTTGCAAAACCACAGCTGAGGCCTGTTTGGCTAAGTAAAAAAGGACTATGGGAAAGTGACGCAGCTGAATTAGAGGTAGATAAACAAGTTCTATAACCGTCGCGTGTTCACAGCGTGGTGTATGGTGGTTGGTTGAATTATGTTTGTTATGGCTTAAAGCTATGTAACTGATAAAGGCCTGACTGCTTCAAAAGCCTGTTTTTCGCAATAAAGTGGCTCTCCTTTGCACCTGCCTGGGGCCTCTGTGTCACTATGGACCCTCACTCCCAGTTTGCCAAGGAAATTATGAGTAGGAATGTTGCAGAGCTGCTATGTGAATGTTAATGGAATGGCAGACAATGAAGCGGTGGACATTTCTGGGGTTTAGTACAATGCTGCTGCATTGGTGCCAGTTTAGTCAGTTTTCCATCAGTGGCATTTCTGTCTAGAAGTACACTGTGCAGAGTCTTTCTGGCATTTGATGCCATTTCCTTACTGTCTTTTTAATATCTTCCTTCAGTTTAAAGGATGATACAATCTTTACATTTTGAAGAATCCTGTTAGGAAACACTATGCCAGAGTAGTCATCGCTCCCTTTTCTTTTGCCTCGTTTGTAATTTTCATAGATTCATTTCAAATTTCTGCTAATGTCAATAAGAATACTGAGACTACTTAACAGAATTGATGCTCTCAGCTGCTTTCCTCTTATACACTGCCTCATATTGTATGTGACTTAATGGTCTTGTTTCATCATCTGTATTTTGCTGTGGTTTGCTAAAAACTGGCATGCACTGCCAACTCACAACTTGTGATTTGGCATTTCAAGGGCTTTGATGGGCTCCTTTCTAAGATTGCCATACACTGGACTTTCACATTCACAGACTTCATCTTCCATAG
Source organism: Montifringilla adamsi (assembly GCA_017590115.1). Classification (NCBI taxonomy): domain Eukaryota; kingdom Metazoa; phylum Chordata; class Aves; order Passeriformes; family Passeridae; genus Montifringilla; species Montifringilla adamsi. The sequence continues at coordinate 16,382 of JAGGNK010013558.1, read as the reverse complement.
GTCGCATTTCAGCATTTAATACTTTTTCCTGGAATGTAGGCAATATACCAGCAAGTACTAAATTCCCTGCAAACCCCGTCTTCCCAAACGACCATTTAAAAAAATTGCTTTTCTCCTCTGACTAATATGCCAGTATTTAGACGGAGAATTTGGTACCTTAAATGAACCTCTTAGAAGGGATCTTATCACAGGCAATATCTCAGGCTTTCTTGAAATACTCACTCCTTTGGATCCTAATTTCATTTGGAGTGCATTTAAGATTTTTTTCACTGAAGACATTAACAGTGCCCCTTCTCTTATCAAATGTGATGTGCATGACAAAGATGGATCCCCATGAGAGGTTATACATATATCAAGGTTAATCGTAAGAATGGTGGCTCCCTCCTGCAGTTCCATTTGTGACTGAGTTGATATTGCAAAGCTAAATATTTCAGGCCTGTGAACACAAAAGGAAGCCTTTGTCTTTTGCAAGAATTACCCCTAGGAGGATTTGTGTTAATTTTGATTTCTATAGTGTTAGCCCTGTTGCAGAAAAAAAAGTAGACTGTACTTTCTTCTTGTGTACTCTCTTCTTGAGCTCTCATTCCCCCCTCTCTGCTTTGCATGCCCTAGTTAATCTACCGGTGCGACTCATTTGGCATCATCTCAGTGCAAATTCTGCATAGTTTCCCATGTTTTTCATGTTTTCTGCATAGTTTTTCATGTACTTAAACATGCCAGTTGCCAAGGAGCATAACCATACAAGGGGCAAAGAATTGTAGGGCTGGGCAGCTTCAGGTGCTGAAACTGTAAGTGATTGAAGTCATGCCATATTAAAGTGACAGAGCAAATCAGTTGATACAGGACTTTCAGCTGGACACCTCTGAGAACAGCAGCTTGTCAGCAATGACACTGATCTTTCTAGCTGTATTCCAGAAAGAGAAAAGGGACACCTTCAATGGTTAAGATGTTTGGCATGAGAAAACAGCAAGAAATGTACCACAAAATACTTGAGCTGCATAAACCACCAGTAAGCAGCTGGCAGAGAAGGATAGCAGGCTCTGACTGACACTCTGCAGGAGTGGTCCAGATGTAAGAGACGGTCTGAAGTTTTCCTCATTTGCCTCACGATCGTCACAAAGACAAAGACTAAGACTCTGAAGACGCTGACTGGAGTTCTGGGCCTGGATGAGGTTGATGCTCGCCAAGTGATTGTTTGCAGGTGTGTTTGCTGTACCACCCTGGTACACTGCTTCAAGCAGGTCCTGGCAAGGAGTGGCTTGCTCTGTATTGCTTACACCTGCTTCACGATACCCGCTCATCACAATAGCCCATGAATTTTCCCACCTCTTGGCCAAATAAACTTTCTGGGGTAACTTTGGTGATCCACTATGGAAAATCCCTCATCTGCCTCACGACCACCATGATGGACAGAAATTGAAGCCCCCTCCCAAGGACTGAGACTGAGATCCCTACAATTCTGACACAGGGGTCCTGGCTGGACTGAAGCGAGATGTCTACCAAGTGTTGTCTGCAGATGTGTTCACTGGACCAAGACTGGTTTCCCATAGAAACCAATCCTGAAACAATGGGTCCCGAACTGGACTGTCTGTGCTTGTTCTCAATGGATTTATTCTTCATTGTCTTTTACCTGTTCCCCCTTTGGCAGAGGACTATAATAGACCCCTGAGTTAACCGAGACTTTGAGATTCTCCCTGACTTGACAAGACGGATCTATTGGCTGGACCATGAGGATTTCCTCTCTCCATTGGTAGCTATATTCCCCTCCCTCTCTTTCTCTCTCTCTCTATGCTTTATCTCCTTTCTAATCCTTCTATCGCATTTGCTGTGGGCACTCAATAAAAGGTGAATTTGTTTTAATCAACACTGAAATCTCCTCTGTGTTGTTTTTGCACTCCGAGATCAGTTAACAAACCATCATGACCCCCGCTTGCACTAGCAGATCATGACAATAAATTGGCGTCACGGACAGGATTCTGATAGACAGAGGGGTTTGCAGGGTTGTGTGTAGTCCGTAACAGGGGAAGGACATTTCACTCCAGAAAGGGGGTGACTTGAATTTCCCGCAAACTGTGCACACCTAGGTGAAAAAGCACACCCATACTCAGTTGAGGGCTCTGTCTTCAGAATTTCACAAAAGATTTCATAGTGCAAAAAGGGGAAACTGTTCTGTGTATGTATGAATCTGGACTGTCTGGGAAGTGAAGGGACAACTTGGAGTAACTAAGCAGAACCTCCCAGTCAGATTTGGTCTCTTCACCCACCCAGGGAAGTGAAGGGAAAGACAGCAAAGGCTGTGTGGTTGTGTAACTCAAGTTTATACCTCCCTGTCATGGTTTTGGTCCCTTTACAAAATGACTGAAAACTCTAGCACAAAAGTTAAAGCTGAATTTTATGCTCTACTAGCTAAACATAATGCCAAACCTTCTCTGGGGGGAGAAGAATGGGCACAAAGTAACTGGTTTAATTTGGAATCTCAACATCAATTTGTTGATGTTCTATTAGTTCCAGAAGTAGGGTGCAATTTGTTAGGACAGGATTTACAGGTGCAGTTAGACATTGGAGTACTCCCAGAGGAAGCAAAAATGGTAGTTAAGCTTCTCCAATTAAGGGAAGAGGATGAGGAGAAAATTCATGAGATGGTGTAGGCAAAATCAAAAAATCAAGGTAAATTGAACATGAAACCTATAGTAATAAAAATAGGTTCAGGCTCCATCCAGTTTGGGTATGACAATACCCACTCTCCCTGGAAGGGAGATGAGGAGTGCAGACGGTGATCCATGACCTACTTGAGGAGGGGACCTTAGAACCATGTATGTCCCCCCATAATACACCCATATTACCAGTAAAGAAGTCCAATGGGACTTACAGGCTTTTGAGAAAAATGAACAGAAGAACAGTGAATCAGTGCCCAGTAGTACCTAACCCCTATACATTACTGAGTAATATCCCCCTAGTGCACTAGTGGTTTAGTGTGGTAGGCCTAAAAGATGCTTTTTTGGGCTTGCCCACTGGCAGAGGAAAGGAGGGATATATTTGTCTTTGAATGGGAGGACCCCGATTCCAGGAGGAAGCAACAGCTTTGGCGGACTAGGTTTATCCAAGGGTTTTCTGAATACCGAAACCTATTCGGTCCAGCCCTAGAAGTACTACAACTCTTCTTCATCAAACCTGAGATAAAACTTATCCAATATGTAGATGATTTGTTTCTCTCAGGATGGGAAGAGAAAGAAGTTTGGGAATCCACCATAGATAGCATTGTTAAATTTTCTGGGGGACCAAGAACTTGGGGTATCAAAAGGGAAACTCCAACTTGTAGAGCATGAAGTAAAATACCTAGGACACGTGATTTGTCAAGGGAGCTGGGACTGAACCCTGAGAGAATTATGGAGATAGTTTCACTTCCACAGCCAAAAACTAAGAGGGAAGTTAGAAGGTTTCTAGGCTTGTTGGGATATTGTAGGCGATGGATTGAAGGATACGCACAGGCCATCAGGTTCTTGTATGAAAAGTTAGTAGAAGAAGAAATTAGGTGGGAAAAAGACAATGAGCAAAAGTTTGAAGCTGTAAAGCAAAAATTAGTCAGTGCACTGGCACTGAGTCTTCCTGCCTTAGATGAACCCTTCTATCTGTTTGTAGATACAGAAAAAGGATTAGCTCATAGAGTATTAGCCCAGGACTTGAGAGGATCCAGGAAACCAGGGGTCTTTTTATCAAAACTGCTAGACCCTGTCAGACAGGGGTGGCCAACCTGCATTCAGGTGGTGGCAGCAACTGCCGTACTTGTAGAGAAACGCAAAAAATTAACCTTTGGGGAGAAACTGAAAATACATACCCCACACTCAGTTAGAAGTATCCTAAGCCAAAAGGCTGAGAAAGGTCTCATTGATTCCCAAGTGCTAAAGTATGAAGCCATCTTAATAGACAGTGATTTCAAGCTAATTTTGAGTAACCAACTCAACCCTGCCCAGTTTTTATATGGAGAACCAGGTGAGGAATTAATACATAATTGCCTAGAAGTTATAAACTATCAAACTAAAGTAAGAGAGGACCTAACAGATCAACCACTCCAAGGTGGGAAACGATTGTACATTGATGGATCTTCACGGGTAATCCAGGGGCACCGGGTATTGGGGTATGCTAGAGTGGATGAAGGGTTAGTAGCCATAGAAAAGGCAAAATTACCTTCCAGCTGGTCAGCCCAAGCATGTGAGTTGTATGCCCTAAAGCAAGTTCTGGAAATATTAACACAGAAAAGGGGAACAATATATACAGACTCAAAATACGCTTTTGGAGTAGTGCATACCTTTGGAAAAATTTGGGAAGAGAGAGGACTATTAAATTCAAAAGGAAAGGGACTGATTCACAAAAAGGAATTTTCGGGATAGCAAAGCAGGTAACTGAACAGTGTGTGATTTGTCAACAAGTAAATAAGAAGGCCATGAGAAAAACACCCAGAGGAAGGCAAGAACTAGCCTTATGGCCCTTTCAAAACATTCAAGTAGATTTTACTGAGCTTCCCCAAGTAAAATGGTAGAAATTTTTGCTAGTGATAGTAGATCACTTGGCTCATTGGGTAGAGGTACCCACTGTTAAAGACAATGCCAAAGTTGTGAATAAAACACTTCTAGAATCAATCATTCAGAGCAGGGAACTTACTTCACATTGAAGGTATTGCAGAGAGTTGTTCAAGCCCTGGGAATAAAATGGGAATTACACACTCCATGGCATCTACAGAGTTCTAGTCAGGTTGAGAGAATGAATCAAACTCTTAAAAGAACTCTAGTTAAGCTAATGATTGAAACCGAAATGTCATGGACAAAATGTCTCCCTTAGCCTTATTAAGAATTAGAACCCAACCCTGGTCAGATCCAGGGGTGTCACCCTATGAAATGATGTTTGGGTTACCCTTCTTGACCTCACCCCAGAAGGTTGCCACCTATCAGGAAGGGGAAGCCAGTGCCAAGAGATATATTATGTCTAAAGCATAAACCTTAGAAGGGCTAAGACATAGGGGGGGCAATTCCTCAAACTATTACCCTGGATTTCAGAATTCATCATATTAACCTCAGGGATAAGGTGATGATCAAGTCGTGGAGAGACCAGCTGCTAACCTCTTAGTGGGAAGGTCTCTCAGGTACTGCTCACCACCGAACTGGCTGTGTGAACTGCAGAGCAGGGATGGACTCATGCCAACAGCGCTGAAGGCCCAGCAAAAGAACCCAAAGAATGGACTATAACATCCAAACCACGTGAGACAAGATTGACTCTCAAGCAGAGACTGAGAGACAACCAGAAAAACAACGAGATGCCCAAAAAGTAGAGTCAAGTTTCCACCAGCCAGCTCAAGAACTTTTTTCTGTTTTAATAGGTGAGAATTACAAGCATCTGTTGAGGGGAAATACATAAGGCACCGTAAAAGGTAATGGGACAGCTTCTTAACCACAAGTAAAATAAGACAAAGGAAGGAGGGCAAGAGCAGGTTGACCCTTTGTTTGCTGCTAAGAAGTTTCCATAGCCCTGCTGCAGGTAGCAACCCTGTGGGCACGGTAAGGTGGGGACAAAAAGGCCATACTGTGACACAGGCACTTGGCGATCCTCCAGCTAGCCATCGCCCCTGGCCCGTGCCAAGAGTGGCTGCCCCCTATCCACCCCTCGGGCCGGTCTGGGTGGCAATAGAGCAGGGCTGCCTAACTCCCAGAGGCAGCAAAGCTGCTCTGGTCGGCTGCTGATAGGAATCCCGAGTCAAGGAAGCCAGAAAAAAGGAGACGAGAGGAGCCGCCTATATAAACTCTCAAGAGGGTTTAATCCCTCAGAGAGTCCAAAGACAAGTGACAAAGCTCCAACGGGGTAACAGCAACTTAAGAACCAGGGAGGGTACTAGGGGAGGATAACCAACAGTAGAACAGCAGGGGAGGAGCGTAGGGCAGGAATCAGATTCTAGGTAACCAATAGGGGATAACATGGGAGGGGATCAGGCTTGGCACACCAATGGAACTTCGAGGGAAGGGCGATAGACATGGAAGGTTCTAGAGAAAGGGGTGGGATTACATTTGATGAACAAGGGAAAAGGGCAGTACTTCCAGGATTGGCAGGGAAGGGTCTGGAAATCAGGGAGTTACAAGGGAGATTGACATGGGGACCGTCGTAAGATTAGGCAGGAAAATAGTAGTAAATAACTTCAGGGTAAAACCACTGGGGAAACCAAACAGGGTACATGGAACAAACCACTATATACAAACCCACAATAAGGAACACCTTAAGATTACAACAGAAAAAAAAAAAAATCTACCACAATGCTGAACCTCTATTATTCCTCAATTGTCTTTTAATGCAAAAGAGACTGGAGGGTAAGACCAAATTACACTGTACTTACTATTAGGATACACGTACTATGGATAGCAACCCCATTGGCAAGGTAGATGGGAGTGAAAGCCATACTGGACCTCTGTGATGTCCTTTTGTTCATTCCAAATAAGTGTATATAGGGAAAATCTAGGATTTTTTTTCTTTCTTTCTCTGGTTCATACTCTCCTTGCCCACACCAACAGATGCTAGTATAACTCATTTAAGAGAGACTTAAAAAATTTTTTGAGTTAATTGTTTGAGCCAAATGACTTATAGAGAAGGGAAAGGGGGGATTGTGATAAATGAGTAATGAAATGGTTGACTCTCACAATTAAAGGACAAATATCATGAATATGATAAAAGAAGTTTTATAGATTTTTAGTTATGTCTCCCCCCCTTTTTGCATTGTTCTCAAGGGATGACTGGGGAAGCTGGGGCATTTGGGAAGGTTGACTTGTTATTACGGCAACATCTGACTTCCAATCAAGATGTCAGGAAGGGATCTCCACCACTGGACAACGAAGAAGGTGTTGATGGATAGAACTTTGGAAGGGGACAAAGGGTTAAAAGGTGGAACATCCATTGTGTGGGTGACCACATGGTGGAAAGACCCAGTGTGTTGTTAATTTTCTCTATTCAGTCTTCTGTTTTAAGTTTGATAAACCTTTTAAACTTCTGGAAAATGAGCAGCATTTCTGTGGGAAAGACATTTCTATGCTGTTCTTGTGAACCAGCGAAGGCTTCCTGAAGATAAGGAAAGCCTCATATCTCTCTCAAGGAATTTACCAAAGTTATCACCATGACAACTTAAGGAACAAGAGACAAAAGTGTAAGCAAGAATATTGGAGTGTACCTATCGGGGTTCGCTGTTATTTGTCTCTGCCCCAATATGGGAAAAGTGGTTCTGGGTGGCCACACTTCAAAGGACGAGCCTGGACTCTCAGGTTTTTTGGTCTTCAATCTTGTTTATTAATTCTTATCTACAATATTTTGTCTCTGCCCAGCCGAGGTCTGTTCAGCAGGACAGCCAAGTGCACTCTCTCCCGCCCACGGGACGGTCGTGTCCTTTATAGTAAAAATTACATCTATCATATTTACCTTTAATTCCCAATACTTTTCACCCTTATTGACAAGTGTACATTCACCATGAACCAATCCAAATGTGCCAACATCACCACAGAAAATGGAAGACATTAAGAAGAAAGAAGAACCCAGGACCACGCCCCAAATCCTCCATCTTGTCTTCATGACCCCCCTGTACTTAATTTCTAAAATAGATACTTCACCCTGTAAATACACTATTCACACCCTAAAACTTCTCATTTCCTCATACACAGATATTTCATCTCTAGATGGATCAAAGTCAAGCCACCAGACACTTTTGGCAACATTCCAAGGTCTCCAAGCCCCGCAAGGGTTCTCTCGGTGACTCTGGACATCCAGAGTGATGTGTTGAGCTCCCACATGTACCAATATTACTGACAGGACTGCCTTGGTCTGTCTGGACCCAGCTGCTGAACCAAATAGCCGCATATGTGGAGTTTTCTCCCCAGAGACACTATTCAGTTACCTGTGGTCACAGCTGAGCATGTGGGGACAAGTCCAGGCATGCGCCGTGCTTCCGTGCTTACGGGCTGGAGCTTGCTATTGATGAGGGGGCCACTCCTCAGGCCTTCCTGAGCTGGAGAAACCTTTAAGGCGAGGTGAAGAAAGGAGTGGGTCCTGATGGAGAGATTTTAATCCAGAGTTATTTTGGGCCTGCAACAACTCCACAGAACCCTCCGACAGAACTCTCCACCAGAACCCTGACAGCGTGGTCTGCTTGCCCTTTTACCTGGGGAGAGGGGCAGGGGAGGGGACCCAGGGAGCACCAATCACGTACAGGGGGAGGGGGTCTCAGGTGAGAAGGACACCTGGGTGGGCCAATAGCCCCCCAGGGGGTGGAGAGCATCCTTTGAACCCGCCAATCACTCGACGCTCCCCTTGGAATTTCTGTGTTGATAGACAATGCCCAGCAGGAGTCAAGGGTGGAGAAAGGAAAGGTGATTGACACCCCAGCTGGGGAAGGAAATTTCAGGGAGAAACCAAGGGAACTGAGGCAAGCCATGACATCACACCACAACACAAGAAGATCTGGACTTTGGTTGGCTTACACAGTGGCGTGGCTCCTTTCACCTATTGAAAGTTTTGTTTCTTCTTTATGACCAATGGGCAGTGTATGTATTCGTTAAGTAAATGGAAACTTTTCTCACGTGGATAAACTCACATTTTCTCACATTTCTCACACGGATAAACTGCTGTTCTATTGTACATGTCCAGCAGTGCTGAGTTTTGAAGAATGGGGTAAGGTTTTGTGAGAGCAGAACAGGGAGTAGACAAATCAGCTCCAACAAGTTGAGGACTGTCTCCTTATATTTACAGAAGACTTGCCTGCCAATGAACCCAAAGCTTGTGGCAATAATGAAGAGTGGTAATTGTGCCTTTTTATCTCTCAAGGTCACTAGACATGAACTGACCCAGAGCTTCTTGGAGCCCTGGCAGAGAGAGAAGCAGCAAGTGGTGTTGGGAGAGTTTCTGCGAGTCCCTGCTTGTGAGGCGTTTTTGGGGTTGTATCATGTCTTTGTGGCCGCTTATGAGTCTCTCCACGTTGTCATGTTTATTGGTGCATACGTGAGCCTCTTTTGGTTGTCCCTCATATTGGAGGCTGCACATCCACCCTGCCATGCTGTCTGGATTACTGGATGCAGCACACACCTTTCCACATTATCCTGTGAATCGGATGCTGTGCGTAGGTCTCTCAGGGTTGTCCCATGCATGTGTTTCCACTCGTGATCCTCTTTGGGTTGTCCTGCATCTTCGCTGCCATGCACAATCCTCTCCACATTGTCCCATGCATTGTATTTTGTATGCAATCCTCTGCCTTTTCTGGCATATTGGAGATTCTGTGAGAACTTCTCCATGTTCTCTGGCATACTGGATGCCATACACTATCCTCTCTGCATTGTCCCACATATTGGGGCTACACATAACCACCTCTGAGCTGCCTTGTGTATGGGAGGCTGCATGTGATCTTCTCCACATTGTCCTGTGCATTGAATTCCCCATGCAATCCTCCCTGCATTGTCCCCTGCATTGAATTTTGCAAGCAATACTCTCTGCGCTGTCCCATGCCTCAGATTCCATGCAAGAGCCTTCCCATATTGTTCCACATACTGAATTCACCATGTGAGCCTCCCTGTGTTGTCCCATGCATTGGATTCCATGCATTGTCCTGTGTCTTGGATCCTGTGTGGTCCTCCCTGTGCTGTCCTGTGCATTGGATTTCATGTGTGATCCTCCCCCTGTTGTCCCACATACTGGAGACCATGCATGATTCCCTCAGGGTTTTCCCTTGTGTTGTACTATGCCCATGCTCTTGTCTGGGTTTCCACACCCCCCTCTCTCTGCTGGACTCTGCATGCAATCCTGCTTGGGTTTTTCCCTCCATTCTACATTCTGTTCTTGATCCTGTCCTGGTTTTCCTCTATGCCGGACTCCGTGCATGATCCTGCCTGGGTTTACCCTCGTCCCAGGCTAAGAGCACTGTTCCTCCAGGTTGTTGCCCCTGTGCCAGGCTCCATGTGTGATTGTGCCTGATGTTCCCCTCCATGCTGGGCTTTGCACACAATCCTGCCTGGGTGTTCCTCTATCTGTGCCAGGCTCCATGCATTATCCTGCTTGGGTTTTCTCCCATTCTGCATTCTGGCCTTAATCCCCCCTGGATTTCCCCCCAGTGCCAGATTCCACCGGTGTTCCCACCCAGGTTTCTGCTCGTGCTGGACTCCAGGTATGATCCCAACTGGTTTTTCCCTCCTACACTGGGCTCTGCATACAGTCCCACCTGGCTTTATTCCTGTTCTGCATTCCAGCCTTGATCCAGCAGTTTGATTTTTTTCTCCATGGTGGACTGCATGCACAATCGTGCCTGGGTTTTCTCCCCTGTGCCAGACTTACGGCATGTTCATGCCTCTGGTTCTCCTCCCCACCCTTGACTCCCTGTGCAAATCCTCCTGGGTTTTTCTTCATTCTGTATTCCAACATAGAACCAGAGCGGGTTTTGCCCTGCCCTATGCCAGACTCTGTGCAATCCCACCCAAGTTTCTACATCCCCTGAGCCAGACTCCAGGTGCAATTCCGCCCAGGTTTTCCCTCATTCTGCATTCTGGCCTTGATCTGGGCTGAGGTTTTTTTCATGCTGGAGTCCATGCACAATCCTGCTTGGGTTTTCTCCTGTACTGGACTTTGGGTGCAGTCCTGCCTGTGTTTTACCCCAGTCTATATCCTGGCCTTGATCTGTACCAGATTTTCCTCTGTTCTGGCTTCTAGACACAATCTGGACTGGATTTTCTCCAATTCTGGCTTCTGGGTGCCATCTTCTCAGGGTTTCTACCATTCTGAATTATGGCACAGATCCAGCCTAAGTTTTCCCCGGTTCCAGATTCCAATCTTGATCTTGTCCAGGTTTTCTCCTATTCCAGATCCTAGGCATGACCCGGTCCAAATTTTTCTCTATTCCAGATTTAGGGTATAATTCAGTCTGTTTTCCCTCATTCTGGAATGCATCCATGCGATCTGACCTGGGTTTTTCCCAGTTCTGCACTCCAGTCTCTATTTGGTTTGGGTTTTCCCTGATTCTGGAATTCAGCTGCTGTGACAGCTGTAGCTGGTCTATAGCTGCACAGATAATTTGGCCATGACAGACACTTACACGACCAGCCGAGCTAGTTAGAGAAATAGAAGTGAACAAGTCCCCAGGCATGTTACTAATGGGTCAGATTCAAACTCCAACAGGGGACCTTGGCCAATCTCTTTGAAGTATTAATGCACCCATACCATTAGCCTGTGAGCTGGGCAGAGTTGAGACCCTTACCCAATCAGATATGTAAGCGTGGGAAATTTGAAGCCCCTATAAAAAAGGGGGCTGCCCAACAATAAACTTTGGCTGTTGTTGCATGATCTCAGTGTGTTCTTGTTGCTTGTCTGTCTCCGTAACTGTGATGATTGGTGACCCTAACGTGATCCAACAGCTGCTGCGGGCTGAGCAGGGAGACAGAAGGGGCATCCAGGAAAAGCTGCCTGCAGCCTTTGAGCGGCAAAGAGCAGCGTGCAGAGCCGCAGGGTGGCGTGGAGAGCTGCCTGCAGCCTTTGAGCTGTGAAGAATGAGGTGGAGAGCTGTGTTTGGTCTGGACAGCTCCCTTTTCTTTTCTTCTAAGTGGAAGGCGTCATTGGGATGGGTGCATGAACTTCGACGCAGGAAGACCCCGTCCTACAGGTATGGACTTTTAATTTAAAGATAAAAGGGACAAAATATAATGAGCAGGCTTTGCTAGCCTTACTGTCATGGTGCGAGAGCCACAGCTTAGAAGGGATTGAAGGAACCGCCTTGGACTTAAAAACTTGGGAGCAGGCTGGCCAGTATATACTTGCAGCAGCCTCCGTTGGTGACGAGACTGCCATCCATGTTATAAAGCCCCGGAGGCTCGTTATGGACTTGTTAAATAAAGACTGAGCAGGACGCGAGGGCGACGGGGAGCGTAAACCCTGCACCGAGCGCGTGGGGGAGCGGACGGGCGGAGCAGCAACAGCGCACCGTGAGACTGCGCGGGGCCGCGAAGTTTCCCCGGACGGGGACGACCTGCCAGCAGAGTGACCTGCTGCCGCCCGGAGCTGTGCCGACGCCCCAGGCAGGGATAGTATGCCGGCGGGGCGCCCTGCTACTGAGCGGGACCGTGGAGGTAGCCCCTCCCAGCGCGCGTTGCCGGCAGAGCACGCCCCTGCCGCTCCAAAGGACGGACAGGCGCAGCGCTGTCGACCCGCGCTAGACGAGTGTCCTGCCTCTCCGTGCCGGCTGCTCTGGGCTCTGCTGCCGCGGCTGAGGCCCCTGGGGCCGTGCTTGGCCGCTGCGAGACGACGCCCAGTTGCTGCCCAGCCCCCGGCCATTCCGAAGCTGCACCTGCCGCTTGCTCTGCGGCTGTTACAGGCACTTTGTGACAGCCCCAGATTGTGCAAGCAGCACAGCTTCCATAGCAACGGAGCCCTCTGCAGCTCTTCCAACACGCCTGTGCGAGGATTCGATCTGCGCGCGCTGGAGATAAACGTCGCACCCGGAAGACCCGGGCACCCTAAAATCCCCGCTGGCACGAGTGCGTCGCTACCACCGGAGATGGAGCAGCCTCTGGGACGCACACTGATTCAAGGCTCAATATACTGGAAAAGACACCTTCGCTGCTGTCGCTTCAGCGCGGCGCTGTAGTTTTCCATTCGACTCTGGCGGATCCAGCCGCGCCGGAACCCGCCATCTTGGGAAGCCCGGCGGGCAGGGAGCGGCAGCAGCCTTCCCCCGCCGTGCCGCTGCGCCGCCGGTGCCGCTGCCTCCATCTCCGCCTGGCCGGCGCCGCCGTCGCGGCTCCCTGGGACCGGGGTGTCCCCCAGCAGCTGCCACAGGTCCCGTTTCTGCTTCCTGCAGCAGCAAGATGGGGGCGACAGCACAGCCTGATGGATTATAGCCGTATTAAAGAAGATGCCGAAACCGGGGCGCTGCGGTAGTGGCCGCCGCTCCCCACTTTAGCCACCTGCCGTAACAGTGCGAGCGCCCGGCGTGCGCGGCGAGCCCAGGTGACTGCCGCGGAATTGAGACACATAAAAAGCTCTTTTAATAAGGTTTTCAAACATCGGACGCAACAAAAGGTTATCATAAAAGCAAGTGTCATTCTAATTTTAGTTCCGGTGTATACTTTCACCGTTTTAGTTATGATTGGCAGTGCTAGAGCCTTTCTTTTTCAAATGTACATTGAATTTCAGTATAATACTGTCTAATATTTCAGGGTTTTGGTTTCATTTAATAATTTTCTTCCGTATAGAACTCATAGTAATTTTCCAGGTTGTTTTTGCCCTCAAAAGAAAAATAAATATTAAGGTATTGTTTTCCTCTTCAACAAATCTTAGTTTCAGTTATGGGATATCCAAATCTAAAATTAAGCTTTGTTCTCAGTGCAAACATATTGTTCAAGGATGGCATCTGTCAACTACTTTTGGAATAACGTATAGCAAACCAGCCAGACTTTACAATAAAGCTTAAAACGTAAAGGTTATTGAGAAAACACCAAAAAGAAACCTATTACATTATATTATACTCAAACAATAGTCATGATAATATTTACCTGAACTTTATCACCTTATTTTTAACAGGACATACTTTGTGATAACTCTAGATAATGGCAACATAACACTTAGTTTTGTCACCCTCAATTTGATGATTAATCATAATCCTTCAACAGAAAAATATACTATGCAGAGTAAAACCCAAAAAACATAGACTTCTAAATCCCTGTGCCATATATTCCCTGTAATTAATGTCAGCCTGCAAGGATAGCCTTGTATGGAATCTCAAAACTATAAATCATGGAAAACAAGCAGATTATGTGGAAATACAAAAACCTAGAATGAAAGTTTGAAATAAGTCCAGAATAGAAAATAATGTTTTCTTTTGATTTCAATCTTTGCTATTATAAATTCAAAAACACTGCTTGTTGTAAAGGTCCTCAAAGGAACATTCTAAGTTTATGAAAGCAAACATAAATTTGGTCTAGCAAAATAGGTGTTCATGCAGTTAGATAACAGCTTGCAAGTTTACATGTCTGAGGGGATTTATATGTCTGCACTCACCTTGTTTGAGACAATGAGCACAATATAACCTGTACATAACTGGTAGTATATTTTAAGATTATATGCCTTGATTTAAAAGAAGGTCCAATGCTTTATTTGCAATCAAAGAAAAATGTATCTAAGTTTACTGGGACGAGCAGTTGCCTTATAAATAGACTAGTATAAAGATTTTACAGCTTTAAGGAGTAGGATCCCAAAGTTATAAAGAAAAGGCACATATGCTTTCCATTGCTTTATAGAATTTTCTTTGACATTATTTGATTTTTCTGAAACTTGGCTTATAAACATTTTAAAGTTCTTGTTAAATTTGCTTCACAAGTAGTTCAGACAGCAGTGTTAGCAGAAAAATTTTGCATTTCAATGACATTTTACAGTTCCTTTCAAGAATGCTTGCTGGTTTCTTGTGTACATAACTCCTAAAACGCCTTTCTTTAAAATGTGAATTAATTTATGTAAAGGAATGTTATTGTCTTAATCCATAATATTGACCTTTGCAAAATGAAGGCACATGGAAGTGGTGATTTGCCAAGGTTAAGTTCTGCAGCATTCAAGATGAAACAGAGACCCAAACCAGAATGGACACTTCATAGTCACTTATCTAATAAGGTACCTTCAATTAAGGTAAACTGAAGCGGAGATCTGAAACCCTTACTACCAGATATTATTGTCCATATTTAATTAAGCCAGCATTGTGCTCACCACCTATGCAAAAACAAATCAATATCTGTACTTCTAACTTTCAAAAAATACCTTGAGAATTACATTTTAAGGACATTACAAACACAAGGATGTGTCATTTTTAATCATATACCAGGATGTAACCTGTAAAACCTAAGGTGTTTCCTTTAATAATTTTAAATTTGTTTGATAAATGCTACTTTCCAAACCAGTTGTATACCTCACTAAACACAAAATTATTCCTACAGCTCTGGGGTGTGTTACACCACTGCTACCCTCTACATGGCACTTTAAAATGTATTCTTTTTAAACGGAAAAGGGGGGAATGCCTGGTGCCATTTGTACCCTAAATCACTTGACACTTAGAAGGATTTTATATATTTAAAGATATGGATCACAGGCATGAACTAAGGCAGATTGTTCAGCTAAAACATTGATTTTTTTTCCCAGTTGATTGGCTCTCCCATGGTTCTAAAAGTTGAAATGTTTCCTGTTTATAGTGTTAAGTTGTAAGTTTGTAACTTCCAACTAATGAGCCTGTGGCATACCATTTTGAGAACTTGCACTGTTGGTAATCCCATCTGACAGCTCCTGGGAATGAATATGACAACTTCAGTGACACATGGGATGCATCACTGGCTGAGAGAGGCTAGGCTTGCCGAGCTAGGGAGAATCATCTGTATCATCAAGCTGTCTTTGTAATTTGATCTGCAAGGAGCTCCGCAGAAGATGACAAATAATACTTGGCATTTTTTTAAACAGAAAATAGGGAACTGTGACAGCTGTAGCTGGTCTATAGCTGCACAGATAATTTGGCCATGACAGACACTTACACGACCAGCCGAGCTAGTTAGAGAAATAGAAGTGAACAAGTCCCCAGGCATGTTACTAATGGGTCAGATTCAAACTCCAACAGGGGACCTTGGCCAATCTCTTTGAAGTATTAATGCACCCATACCATTAGCCTGTGAGCTGGGCAGAGTTGAGACCCTTACCCAATCAGATATGTAAGCGTGGGAAATTTGAAGCCCCTATAAAAAAGGGGGCTGCCCAACAATAAACTTTGGCTGTTGTTGCATGATCTCAGTGTGTTCTTGTTGCTTGTCTGTCTCCAAAACTGCAACAAGCTGCAGACACACCAAACCTCCGGGATTCCATTTGTTGGAAATGATACAAAGTTTAAATTTTTTTTTTAATATAACTTCAGTCTGGAGTTTTGTTCATCTTTGCTCAGGGAGAAAGAAATTGAAGTTTCCTTTTATAGGACCATTTTACCACTCGAGCCCTGACAAGTTTAACATCCTAGCAGATTGGGAGTAGCACAGAAGATACACAAAAGATAATGACCACTAACAAACATCAACTCCAAACATCACTCCTGGCATGGTCAGAGACACCTGATCTGGGAAAACGTAGGTAAGAGAACAAAGAATGAGAACCTAATTAATATTGAAGGCAAAGGGATCAATAACCAATAGGAAACCAAATTCTAAGAACTGTGTAACTTGGGACCAATGAACATTGAACCAATGAATTTATCTGAATTTTGACTGCATAAGTATGTGAAAAATCTAGTAAAAATCATGTGTGATGGAAGGATTTTCTCTGCACAACCCAGGCAATATGTGTGTCCTGGGTTGACTATATGATGC
>JAGGNK010013536.1:5028-15963 GCA_017590115.1 Montifringilla adamsi | reverse complement strand
AAAGTCATCAAAACCACCCAAAACTCATCAAGACCGGCCCAAAACTCATCAAAACCACCCAAAACTCATCAAAACCACTCAAAACTCATCAAAACCACCCAAAATTCACCAAAACCAGCCCAATTCTCCTCAAAACCAGCCTGAACTTCCTGACAATCCCCCCAAACTCCTCAAAAACCCCGAAATTCCTGAAAATCGCCCCAAAATCCCCCAGGTGTGGTCAAGGGTGGGGGAGGGGAGGGCATCGCCCAAAAGTGGCCGAAGTTCCCAAAAAACTGGCTCAAAATCCATGAAATCCAAATTCAAACCCCCAAAAATGGGCTCAAAACTCCCAAAAATGGGCTCGAAATCCCCAAAATGGGCTCAAAACTCCCAAAAATGGGCTCGGAATCCCCAAAAATTGGCTCAAAATCCCCAAAAATGGGATCGAAATCCCCAAAAATGTGGCTCAAAATCCCCAAAAATTTGCCCGAAATCCCCAAAAAAGGGATGGAAATCCACAAAAATGTGCCTGAAATCCCCAAAAATTTGCCCAAAACTCCCAAAAATGGGATCAAAATCCCCAAAAATGGGCAAAAGATCCTCAAAAATCAGCCCAAAATCCCCAAAATTTGGCTCAAAATCCCCCAAAATTTGCCCAAAATCCCCAAAAATGTGCCTGAAATCCCCAAAAATGTGCCCAAAATCCCCAAAAATGGGCTCAAAACTCCCAAAAATGTGCCCAAAATCCCCAAAAATGGGCGTGAAATCCCAAAAAATGTGCCCAAAATTCCCAAAAACTGGCTCGAAATCCCCAAAAATGGGCTCAAAAGCCCCAAAAATGGGCAAAAGATCCTCAAAAATGAGCCCAAAATCCCCAAAATTTGGCCCAAAATTCCCAAAATTTGGCTCAAAATCCTCAAAATTTGGCTCAAAATCCCCAAAAATTGGATCAGAAATCCCCAAAAATTTGCCCAAAATCCCCAAAAATGGGCTCAGAATCCCCAAAAATGGCTCAAATTTCCCAAAAATGGGCTGGAAATCCCCAAAAAGGGGCTCAAAATCGCAGTAAAACTCATGAAAACCACACCAAAATTCATCAAAATCCCCCAAAATGCCTGAAAATCCCCCAAAATTCCTTCAAACCAACCCGACCTTCTTTAAAATCCCCCAAAACTCTTCAAAATCCCCAAAATCTCACCAAAACCAACCCAAACTGCCTCAAAATCAAAAAAAATCCCCCCAAAATCACCTCCAAAACCCCAAAAATCCTCAAAAATCCCAAAATCCCCCCAAAATCACCTCAAAAACCCCAAAAATCCCCAAAATCACCTCAAAATCCCCCAAAATGGCCCCAAATTCCCCAAAATCGCCCCAAAATCCCCAAAAATCGCCGCAAAACTCCCAAAAATCCCCCAAATTCCCCAAAATTCCCCCAAATCCCCCAAAACTTCCCCCAAAATCCTCGGAATTTCCCCGAATCCCCCAAAAAAATCCCCCCAAGCCCCCCCAAAACCGCCTCAAAATCCCCAAAAATGCCCCAAAAATGCCCCAAATCCCCTCGCACGCGCGTGTGCAACGCCCCCCCCAAAGCCCCCAGACCCATTTGGGACCCGGACCACCCCTTGCACGCGCGTGTGCAAAGCCCCCAGACCCATTAGGGACCCCTCCCCCGCAGCCCCCAGACCCATTTAGGATCTTTCCCGCCCCTCACACGCCCGTGTGCAAAGCCCCCCGAAGCCCCCAGACCCATTTGGGACCTGGACCACCCCTTGCACGCGCGTGTGCAAAACCCCCTGAAGCCCCCAGACCCATTTGGGGACCCCTCCCCCCCTCGCAAAGCCCCCGGGAGCAGAACTGGGAGGGACTGGGAGGGGACACTGAGGTGGCACCGGGGGTGGCACTGGGGGTGGCACTGGGACCCCCCGCGTGTGACAGCGGGGTGACACTGGGATCCCAGAGGTGACACCGGCGGTGACACTGAAGGGGGTGGCACTAAAGGTGACATTAGGGGTGGCACTGGGACCCCTCCATGTGTGACACCAGAGGTGACACTAAAGGTGACACTAAAGGTGACACCAGGGGTGGCACTGGGACCCTGGGGGTGACACTGGTGTGACACTGGGGGTGGCTGTGACACTGGGGGTGGCAGCGGGGGTGGCACCGGGACCCTCGTGTGACACCAGAGGTGACACTAAAGGTGACACCAGGAGTGGCACTGGGACCCGGGGGGTGACACTGCTGTGACACTGGGGGTGGCAGCGGGGGTGGCACCGGGACCCTCGTGTGACACTGGGGTGACACTGGGACCCCCCACACGTCACATTGGGGGTGGCACTGGGATCCCAGAGGTGACACCGGGGGTGGCACTAAAGGGGGTGACACTGGGACCCTCATGTGTGACACTGAGGGTGACACCAGCAGTGACACTGGGACCCCTCATGTGACACTGGGAGTGACAGCACAGGTGACACTAAAGGTGACATTGGGGGTGGCACTGGGGGTGACATTGGGACCCCCCCACATGTGACATTGAGGGTGGCACTGGGACCCCTCCCGTGTGACACTGGGGGTGACATTGGGACCCTGGGGGTGACACTGCTGTGACACTGGGGGTGGCACCGGGGGTGGCACCGGGACCCTCGTGTGACACTGGGGTGACACTGGGGGTGGCAGCGGGGGTGACACCGGGACCCTCGTGTGACACTGGGGTGACACTGGGGGTGGCACTGGGACCCCCCCATGTGTGACACCAGAGGTGACACTAAAGGTGACACCAGGGGTGGCACTGGGACCCCCCGCGTGTGACAGCGGGGTGACACTGGGATCCCAGAGGTGACACCGGGGGTGGCACTAAAGGGGGTGGCACTGAGGTGGCACTGGGACCCCTCATGTGACACTGGGAGTGACAGCACAGGTGACACTAAAGGTGACATTGGGGGTGGCACTGGGATCCCAGAGGTGACACCGGGGGTGGCACTAAAGGGGGTGGCAATGGGACCCTCGTGTGTGACACTGGGGGTGGCACTGGGACCTTGGAGGTGACACCGGGCATGACACTAAAGGTGACACCGGGGGTGGCACTGGGGGTGACATCGGGACCCCCTCCCACATGTGACATTGAGGGTGGCACTGGGACCCCTCCCGTGTGACACTGGGGGTGACATTGGGACCCTGGGGGTGACACCGGTGTGACACTGGGGGTGGCACCGGGGGTGGCACCGGGGGTGACACTGGGACCCTCGTGTGACACTGGGGTGACACTGGGACCTCACGTGTGACACCGGGAGTGACACTAAAGGTGACACCAGGGGTGGCACTGAGGGTGACACTGGGACACTCATGTGACACCAGAGGTGACACCGGGATCCCAGAGGTGACACTAAAGGGGGTGGCACTAAAGGGGGTGGCACCAAAGGTGACATTAGGGGTGGCACTGGGACCCCCCAGGTGTGACACCAGGGGTGACATTGGGACCCTGGGGGTGGCACTGGGGGTGACACCGGGACCCTCGTGTGACACCAGAGGTGACACTAAAGGGGACACTACAGGTGACACCGGGGGTGGCACTGGGGGTGACACCACAGGTGACACTAAAGGTGACATCAGGGGTGGCACCGGGACCCTCGTGTGACACTGAGGTGACACTGGGGGTGACAATTGGGTGACAACAGGACCCCAGGTGTGACACTGAGGGTGGCACCGGGACCTCAGGGGTGACCCCGTGTCCTCACGCGTCACCCTCCCCAAAAAATCGTCACCTCAAAAAGTGTCACCCCAAAAAGTGTCACCCCAAAAAGTGTCACCCGAAGTTGACACCCCCAAAAGCGTCACCCTCCAATAAATGTCACCCAAAATGTGCCAGTGCAAAATTGTCACCCGAAAAGCGTCACCCAAAAATGTCACCCAATAAATGACACCCCCAAAAACTGTCCCAGAAAATGTCACCCAACAGTTGTCACCCCAAAGTGTCACCCCTGATAAATGTCACCCGAAAGTGCCACCCCAAAGACTGTCCCAAAAAGTGTCACCCTCAAAAAGTCACCCAGAAAGTGTCACCCGAAATTGTCACCCATCCAAAAATGTCACCCCAAAAGTGTCACTGAAAAAGTGCCACCTCCAAAAGTGTCACTCAGAAATTGTCACCCAAAAAGTGTCACCCCAAAAGTGTCACACCCAGAAAGTCACCCCCAATAAATGTCACCTCAAAAACTGTCCCAAAAAGTGTCACCCAAAAGTGCCACACAAGTGTCACCTAAAAAGCGTCACACCACCAAAAAGTGTCACCCCCAATAAATGTCACCCGAAAGTTTCACCCAAAAAATTGTAACCCCAAAGACTGTCCCAAAAAGTGTCACCCCTCAAAAAGTGTCACCCAAAATTGTCACCCCCCCAAAATTGTCACCTCAAAAATTGTCACCCAGAAAGTGTCACTGCCCAAAAGTGTCACCCCAATAAAGGCCACCCCAAAGTGTCACCCTAAAGTGTCACCTCCGTGCCGCCCAAAAAGTGTCACCCCCCAAAAGTGCCACCCTAAATGTGTCACCTGCAATAAATGTCACCCCAAAAATTGTCACCCCACTGTCCCAAAAAGTGTCACCCTGAGTGTCACCCCTCAAAAAGTGTCACCCCCAAGATTCCCCCCAAAAGTGCCACCTCCAAAAGTGTCACTCAGAAACTGTCACCCAATAAACGTCACCCCCAAAAGTGTCACCCAAAAAGTGTTACCCCAAAGTGTCACTGCCATGTCACCCCCAAAAAGTGTCACCCCAAAAGTGTCACCCCCAAAAAATGTCACCACTCAAAAAGTGTCACCTCACAGTGTTCCACCAAAAATTGTCACCCCAAAAGTGTCACCCCCAATAAATGTCACTGCCCAAAAAGTGTCACTCAAAATTGTCACCCTCCCCAAGTGTCACCCCCCAAAAGCGTCACCTGCAATAAATGTCATCCCAAAAATTGTCACCCCAAAAGTGTCACCCAAAAGTGCCACACAAAAACGTCACCTAAAAAGCACCACATCCTCAAAAAGTGTCACCCCAATAAATGTCACCCAAAATTGTCATCCAAAAGTGCCACCCCCTCAAAAGTGTCACCCAAAAGCTGTCACCAAAAAAGTGTCACCCCAAAGTGTCACCTAAAAGGGGTCACATCCTCAAAAGGTGTCACCCCCAATAAATGTCACCCCAAAGTACCACCCAAAAAGTGTCACCCCAAAGACTGTCCCGAAAAGTGTCACCCAGAAAGTGTCACCCAGAAAGTGTCACACTCCAAAGTGTCACGCAATAAGTGCCACCCCCAGAAGTGTCACCCGCCAGAAATTGTCACCCTGAAAGTGTCACTTCCCAAAAGTGTCACCGCAATAAATGTCACCCAAAAGTGTCACCCTGAAGTGTCACACCCCAAAAGTGTCACCCAAAAACTGTCCCAACAAGTGTCGCCCAAAAACTGTCACCCCCTCAAAAAGTGTCACCCCCAACAAACATCACACCCCAAAAATTGTCACCCCAAAGACTGTCCCGAAAAGTGTCACCCAGAAAGTGTCACCCAGAAAGTGTCACACTCCAAAGTGTCACGCAATAAGTGCCACCCCCAGAAGTGTCACCCGCCAAAAAGTGTCACCCAGAAAGTGTCACTGCCCAAAAGTGTCACTGCAATAAATGTCACCCTAAAGTGTCACACCCCAAAAAGTGTCACCCCGAAAGTGTCACCCCCCAGGGCTGTCCCCAAAAGCGTCACCCCAAAGTGTCGCCCCACAAGTGTCACACCCCAAAAAGTGTCACCCAGAAAGTGTCACCCTCCAAAGTGTCACGCAATAAGTGCCACCCCCAGAAGTGTCACCCGCCAAAAAGTGTCACCCAGAAAGTGTCACTGCCCAAAAGTGTCACTGCAATAAATGTCACCCAAAAGTGTCACCCAAAAATTGTCACCCCCTCAAAAATTGTCACCCCCTCAAAAATTGTCACCCCCTCAAAAATTGTCACCCCCTCAAAAATTGTCACCCCCTCAAAAATTGTCACCCCCTCAAAAATTGTCACCCCCTCAAAAATTGTCACCCCCTCAAAAATTGTCACCCCCTCAAAAATTGTCACCCCCTCAAAAATTGTCACCCCCTCAAAAATTGTCACCCCCTCAAAAATTGTCACCCCCTCAAAAATTGTCACCCCCTCAAAAATTGTCACCCCAAAGAATGTCCCCAAAAGTGTCACCCAAAAATTGTCACCCCCAATAAATGTCACCAAAAAACGTCCCCCCAAAAGTGTCACCTCAAAATTGTCACCCCAATAAATGTCACCCCTATAAATGCCACCCAAAAGTGTCACCCCAAGAATGTCACCCCTAATAAATGTCACCCCAAAAGTGCCCACCCCTAATAAATGTAACCCAGAATTGTCACCTGCAATAAACGTCACCGCAATAAATGTCACCCAAAATTGTCACCCTAGTAAATGTCACCAAAAAATGTCCCCCCAAAAGTGTCACCTGCAATAAATGTCACCCCAATAAATGTCACCCCAACAAATGTCACCCAAAAGTGTCACCTCAAAATTGTCACCCCAATAAATGTCACCTAAAAGTGTCACCCTAAGAATGTCACCCCTAATAAATGTCCCCCCAAAAGTGTCACCTGCAATAAATGTCACCCAAAATTGTCACCCTAATAAATGTCACCAAAAAATGTCCCCCCAAAAGCGTCACACCCCAAAATTGTCACCTGCAATAAATGTCACCCCAATAAATGTCACCCCGAAAGTGTCACCCCGAAGTGTCCCCTCGCCGTGGCGCTGGCCCCGCCCCCCGGGCCCAAAACGAGGCCAGGCGAGGCCAGAACGAGGCCGCGGGTCCCGCTGGGCCCCGCCCCGCCCCCACCCGGGGGGGGGCAATTAGCGAGGGGCGCTAATTAGGGAGGCGTTAATTAGGCCTTGAATTGGGGAAGGGGTCATTAAATGGGGGGGAGGGGCGAAATTGGGGAAGGGTCGTTAATTAGAGAGGGGTTGTTCATTGGGGGGTCATTAATTGGGGGGTATTAATTAGAATGAGGTCATTAATGGGGGCATTAATTAGAGAGGGGTCATTAATTGGGGGAGTCATTAATTAGAGGTCATTAATTGGGGAGGGGTCATTAATGGGGGGTCCTTAATTGAAGAGGAGTCATTAACAGCGGACATTAATTAGAGACGGGTCATTAATGGAGAGTATTAATTAGAGAGGGGTCATTAATGGGGGTATTAGTTAGACAGGGGTCATTAATGGAGAGTATTAATTAGAGAGGGGTCATTAATTGGGGGGCATTAATTACAATGAGGTCATTAATGGAGGCATTAATTAAAACGAGAGGTAATTAATTGGAGGGGTCATTAATTAGAGAGTGGCCATAAATGGGGGGTCACTAATTAGGCCTTAAATTGGGGAGGGGTCCTTCATTAGCGAGAGGTCATTAATCAGGGAGGGGTCATTAATCAGGGAGGGGTCATTAATTAGGGAAGGGGTCATTAATTGGGGGAGAATCATTAAATTGGGGAGAGGCCGCTTAATTAGGCAGGTGCTCTGGAATTGGGGAGGGTTAATTAATTGGGGAGAGGGCGATTAATTAGGGAGGGGGCAATTAATTAGGGAGGGTGCCTTAATAAGGCAAAAGGGTGTGAAATTGGGGAGGGGTCCTTAATTAGGGAGGGGTCCTTAATTAGGTCCAGGCCTTACATTGGGGACAGATTTCTTCATTAGGGAGGGGTCATTTAATTGGGGAGGGGTCCCTAATTAGGGAAAGGTCACTTAATTAGGGAAAGGTCACTTAATTGGGAAGGGGTCCTTAATTGGGGAGGGGTCCTTAATTAGGGAGAGGCCTTAAACTGGGGAGGGGTCCCTAATTAGGGCAGGGCCTTTAATTACAGAGGGGTCGCTAAACTGGGGAGGGGTCACGAAATTGGGACAGCCTCAAAGTGGGGAGGGGGACCTTAATTAGGGAGGGGTCCCTAATTAGGGCAGTGTCCTTAATTACGGACAGGTCTCTTAATTGGGGAGGGGGTCGCTAAACGGGGGTGGGGGGGGTGCCCTTAATTAGGGACGCCCCCCCCCTTAATTAGGTAGGGGTCGCCAAATTGGGGCGGGGCCTTAATTAGCGGAGGGCTCCTCAATTAGGGGAAGGGTCGACGGCGGAGCGCGAGCGGCCGAGCCGGCCCCGCCCACCGCGGGCCACGCCCACCCCCGCGCCACGCCCACCGCGACGCCCACCGCCAATGGGAACGGCCCGGCCCCCGCCGGCACCGCCCACAAGGCCACGCCCACTCCGGGGGAGGGGCGCGGAGGGAGTGGGGAGAGGAGGACACGCCCACAATGGAGACACGCCCACTAGGAGAAGCCACGCCCAGTGATAGGTGGAGGGCACGCCCAGAACGGGGGAGGGAGACACGCCCCGATGACAAAGCCATGCCCCCAAGGCAGAGGGCACGCCCCAAAACGAGGGATGGAGGCCACGCCCACAGGAGGAAGCCACGCCCAAGACGGGGATGGAAGCAACGCCCACCCGGGAAAGCCACGCCCCCCGCGCCGTAGGACACGCCTAAAATGGAGGCGGGTAGCCACACCCACAACGGAATAGCCACGCCCCCACCACAGAGGACATGCTCGAAGGAGGCAGGGAAGCCACGCCCATGAGGCAAAGCCACGCCTACTGAGGCATTGAGGGCACGCCCATAATGGGGTGGATGAAACCACGCCCACCCGGTAAAGACACGCCCCCGATCCACAGAGGACACGCCTAAAATGGGGGGCAAAGCCACACCCACCCATGAAAGCCACGCCCCCGATCGGCAGAGGAAACGCCCAAAACTGTGAAATGAGGCCACACCCACCCAGGAAAGGCACACCCCCGTCTGCCTGAGGACACGCCCACTGGATGAAGCCACACCCACTGAGGTGTTAAGGGCACACCCCAAAAGACACGCCTACAAAGCAAAGCCACACCCTCGATCAGCAGAGGACACGCCCAAACGGGGGAAAAGCCACGCCCCCTCCCTGCCTGAGTGGGAAGGGGAAGCCACGCCCACAGCACAAAGCCACGCCCACTAATGGGTTGCTGGCATGCCCCAAATGTGGTATGGAAACCACGCCCACCTTGCAAAGCCCCGCCCACTGAGTAGTTAGGGGTGTGCCAAGAATGGGATGGGGAAGCCACGCCCACTCCTCAAAGCCACGCCCTCCTAGTGATGACACGCCCAGATTGGTACCTAGAAGCCACACCCACCCTGAAAAAGCCACGCCTCCAGTGGCTGAGGCCACGCCCCCAAGCAACTTAGGCCCTTGTAAAAGCAGCTTTTCCATATAAGGGCAGGCCCCGCCCACCACCGCAGTCCAAGGCTGGACTGCATCCAGACCACGCCCCCAGGCACGCCCAGAATTCCAGAGCTGCTGTTGGCCACGCCCCCTTTGAGTCCCAGCTATCTGCAAGCACCTGCAAGGCCACGCCCACCACAGCTGGACCACGCCTCTCCATGAGGCCACGCCCCCATTTCCATGGGCGAAACTGGGAGGGGCTTGGGCAGGTCTGGTTCTGCCCTCATGAATATTAATTAGCTGTTGGTTATTAGTCACTCTCCTAATTAAGGTGCTGTTGTAGACAGAGGGTCGATTATGAATATTAATGAGCCAGTCATTTCTGTATACCACAGGCTCATGAATAGTAATTAGCAGATTATCTAATTACCATCTCATTAATAATGACCATAATAACGACTAATGGCCAATTGCAATGAATATTAATGAGCCACAACTCATTAGCAGGGTAATTAATGAGGCCTAATGCTTCATGAATATTAATGAGCAGGCCACAATCATTACCCACCCATTGTGAATATTAATGAGCCTGCCCCTCATTAGCATTAATTAGCAGAGCCTCCACAAGCCCAGCCTCATTATTATTGTTAAGGAGCTGTCACGTGATGCATCATGCCCCTCATTAATATTCATGACTTGTTTTCCTGTTCGAGCTGCCCTATATTAAAAAGCGGACCTGCCTGGCCCCACCCCCTCATTAATATTAATGATGGGAAGGAGATAAGCCATCAAAGTGGGCGTGGCCTAAGAAAGGGGTGGGCTTAGAGAAGGGGCGGGGGTTCATGTGAAGGGGCGTGGCTTATGGGAGGGGGCGTGGCCTGAGCAGGGGGAGTGCCCGCTCTTAGCGCCATCTTGCGGCGCGCCGGCGCCATTTTGCGCATGCGCAGGTTTCCCGCCCCCTCAGGCCGCCAGGGGGCGCTGCCGTTCACCGCCGTCCCCTCACGCCGCTCCCCCCCCAGGACGCCCCAAAACCGCCCCAAAAATACCCAAAACCACCCCAAAAACATCCCAAAACCACCCCAAAAACATCCCAAACCGCCCGAAAAGCACCTCCGGGACCGCCTTTGGAGCTCAGGTGAGACATCTCCACATCTCCTCTCCATGACATCCCCGGGAACCCCCGAAACCACCCCAAAAGCACCCACGAACACCCCAAAACCACCAAAAAACACCCCAAAAGCACCTCCTGGACCCGCTTTTGGAGATCAGGTGAGACATCCCGAAACCCCATCCCTGGGACACCCCCGGGACCCCCCAAAACCACCCTCAAAAACCCCCCAAACACCTCATAACTCACCCAAACCCACCCCGAAATGACCCTAAAACCACCCCAAAATCACCCCAAGGGAATCCCCGGGACCCCCTTTGGAACCCGGGTGTAACATCCCCAAATCCCCTCCCCGGGACCCCCAAAATCACCCCAAAACCACCCCTGGGACTCCCCAAAATCACCCCAAAACCACCCCCAAAATCACCCCAAAAACACCCCAAAACATCCCCCGGACACCCCAAAACCCCCCCCACAGACACCCCCAAAAAACCTCTGAACGCCCCAAAAATCACCCCAAAAAACCCCCCAAATCACCCCAAAAACCCCCCAAAATCACCCCCAAACCCCCACCC
>JAGGNK010013503.1:0-15767 GCA_017590115.1 Montifringilla adamsi | reverse complement strand
CCCCCCGACCCTCTCCCCTCCCCTCCCTCCCATCCTTTTACGATCCCGCTTTTTTTTCCCCATTTCTCCATTTTCCCCCTCTTTTTTCCCGATTTTTCCCATTTTTCCTCCATTTTCTCCCCTCCTCATCCCGATTTTTCCCCAATTTTCCCCATTTCCCCCCCATTTTTCTCATTTTTTCCTCTCCTCATCCCGATTTCCCCCCTCTTTTTTCCCGATTTTCCCCATTTTTCCTCTCCTCATCCCAATTTTTTCCGCTCTATTTTCCCGAATTTTCCCGATTTTTCCCAATTTTCCCTCTTTTTTCCCCCTGATTTTTTCCTCTCCCTCATCCCATCGATTCCCTCCCGCATTTCTCATTTTTTTCCCATTTTCCCCCCTTCTCATCCCGATTTTTTCCCCCCGATTTTCCCCTTCCTCCTCCCGGTGTTTTTCCCGATTTTTCTCATTTTTTTTCCATTTCCCCCCCACACCTTTTCCCCGATTTTTCCCCGATTTTTCCCCCTCCTCATCCCGATTTCCTTTCCCATTTTCCCCCCTAATTTCTTCCCTCCTCATCCCAAAATTTTCCCCTCCCCATCCCATTAATTCCCTTTCCCCATCCCAATAATTTCCCATTTTCCTTCCTAATTTTTCCCTATTTTTCCCCTCTCATTTTTCCCATTTTCTCCCTCATTTCCCCCCATTTTCCCTGTAAAAAATGGGAGTTTTGGGTCAAAATTTGGAGTTTTGGGGTCAAAATTTGGGATTTTGGGGTCAAGATTTGGGAGTTTGAGGTCAAAAATTGGGGTTGGAGGACATCAGCGAGAGCCACCACATCCTGCCCGACTGCGAGCTCCGCCTCATCCAATACGATAGCGAGGTGAGGGATTTTTGGGTCAAAATTTGGGATTTTGTGGTCAAAATTTGGGATTTTGGGGTTTTAAGGTCAAGATTTGGGGTTTTGGGGGTCAAAATTTGGGGTTTTGGCTTGGATTTGGGTCAGGATTGGGGTTTCTGGACATCCTGCCCGACTGCGAGTTCCGACTCATCCACTACGACAGCAAGGTGATATTTTGGGTCAAAATACGGGATTTTTGGGTCAAAATTTTGGATTTTGGGGTTTGGGGGTCAGGATTTGGGATTTAGGGTCAGGAATTGGGGTTTGGGGACATCCTGCCCAACTAGGAGGTCACCGGGATGAGGTGGGAGCGGGATTGGGATGGGACTGGGGAGAGTTTTGGGGTTTGGGGTCAGGTTTGGGGTCAGGTTTGGGGTCACCGGGATGGAATTGGGGTGAGTTTGGGATTTGGGATTGGGGTGAGTTTGGGATTGGGGTGAGTTTGGGATTTGGGATTGGGGTCAGGTTTGGGATTGGGGTGAGTTTGGGATTTGGGATTGGGGTCAGGTTTGGGGTCACCGGGATGGAATTGGGGTGAGTTTGGGATTTGGGATTGGGGTCAGGATGGGATTGGGGTGAGTTTGGGATTTGGGTGATTTTGGGGTCAGGTTTGGGGTCACCAGGATGGGATTGGGGTGAGGATGGGATTTGGGATTGGGGTGAGTTTGGGATTTGGGTGAGTTTGGAGTCAATTTTGGGGTCACCTGGATGGGATTAGGGTCAATTTTTGGGGCCAGGTTTGGGATCACCAGGATGGGATTAGGGTCAGATTTGGGGTCAGGTTTGGGGTCACTGGGATGGGACTGGGGTGAGGATGGGATTTGGGATTGGGGTGAGTTTGGGATTGGGGTGAGTTTGGGATTTGGGATTTGGGTGAGTTTTGGGGTCACCTGGATGGGATTAGGGTCAATTTTTGGGGTCAGGTTTGGGGTCACTGGGATGGGATTGGGGTGAGTTTGGGGATTGGGGTCAGATTTGGGGTCAGGTTTGGGGTCAGCAGGATGGGATTGGGGTGAGCATGAAATTGGGGTGAGAATTTGGGATTGGGGTCAGATTTGGGGTCAGGTTTGGGGTTGGGCTGAGTTTGGAGTCAATTTTGGGGTCACCAGGATGGAAATGGGGTGAGTTTGGGATTGGGGTGAGTTTTGGGATTGGGGCCAGATTTGGGGTCAGGTTTGGGGTCACTGGGATGAAATTGGGGTGAATTTGGGATTTGGGATTGGGGTGAGTTTGGGGTCACCGGGATGGGATTGGGGTCAGATTTAGGGCAGGAGGTCAGGAATGGGATCGAGATTTGGGGCCGGAATTTGGGGTGAGAATTTGGGATTGGGGTCAGGAATGGGATCGAGATTTGGGGCCGGAATTTGGGGTGAGAATTTGGGATTGGGGTCAGGAATGGGATCGAGATTTGGGGCCGGAATTTGGGGTGAGAATTTGGGATTGGGGTCAGGAATGGGATCGAGATTTGGGGCCGGAATTTGGGGTGAGAATTTGGGATTGGGGTCAGGAATGGGATCGAGATTTGGGGCCGGAATTTGGGGTGAGAATTTGGGATTGGGGTCAGGAATGGGATCGAGATTTGGGGCCGGAATTTGGGGTGAGAATTTGGGATTGGGGTCAGGAATGGGATCGAGATTTGGGGCCAGAATTTGGGATTAGACCGGG
The DNA here is from genome assembly GCA_017590115.1 of Montifringilla adamsi. NCBI lineage: Eukaryota > Metazoa > Chordata > Aves > Passeriformes > Passeridae > Montifringilla > Montifringilla adamsi. The sequence continues at coordinate 13,222 of JAGGNK010013503.1, read as the reverse complement.
ATATGGGGCCCCAAAATCCCAATTTTCCCCCCCAAAAAATCCCAAATTTCTCCCCCAAAAATCCCAAATTTCCCCCCGTACCCCTGGGGATTTTTCCAGGACTCTCTCCAGACTCAAAAGCCCCCAAAAAATCCCAATTCCCACCTAAAAAACCCCCCCAAAATCACCAATTTTTCCCCCAAAAATCCCAATTATTCCCCAAAAAATCCCATTTTTACCTCCAAAAAATCCCAATTTTTTCCACCAAAAGCCCCAAAATTTCCTCCCCAAAAAATCCCAATTTTCCCCCCAAAAACCCCAAATTTTTACCCCCAAAAACATCCAGATTTTTCCCCCCCAAAAATCCCAATTTTTCCCAAATTTTTGGCAGTCCCAAACCCCCCTAAAATCCCCCTCCACCAAAACCGGTCCAGCGCCGTTGCCACGGCAACGGGGGGATGCTGCTGAGCGTTGCCGTGGCAACGGCTCCGGCTCCTTTTCCGGACCTTTCCGTGCCCTGAATTATTCATGGAATTTTTCCTCTGGAATGGGGGAAAAAATGGGAAAAGTGGGGGAGGGGATCCCCAATTTTGGGCTCCCAGAATTCCCGGATTTTTTGGTGGGGGGAAAAAAGGGGAAAATTGGGATTTTTTTGGGGTGAAAAATGGGATTTTGGGGGGATTTTTTGGGTTGAAAATGTGATTTTTGAGGTTGAAAATTGGATTTTTTGGGGGGGTTTTGGGGTAGAAAATGGGATTTTGCAGGGGTTGAAAACTGGAATTTTTGGGGTTTTTTTTGGATAAAAAATGGGATTTTTTGGGGATTTTTGGGGTTGAAAATGGGATTTTTAGGGGGATTTTTGAGGTTAAAATGGGATATTTTGGGGTCATTTTTAGGATTTCTGGAGCCCTTTTTGGGGTAATTTTTAGGATGTTTGGGGCTATTTTGGGGTAATTTTTAAGATTTCTGGGACCATTTTTTGGGCCATTTTTGGGATATTTGGGGCCATTTTGGGGTGGTTTTTTGGGGCTGTTTTGGGGCCATTTTTGGGGATTTCTGGAGCCATATTTGGGGGATAATTTGGGGGGATATTTTGGGGTTATTTTTAGGATTTTTGGGGCCATTTTTTTTGATTTTTGGGGTCATTTTTTAGGCCATTTTTTTAGGTTTTAGGGCCATTTTGGGGTGGTTTTTTGGGCAATTTTGGTAGATTTGGGATGTTTGTTTTTGGGAATTTTGGGGTTTTTTGACCTGAAACAGGTGGTTACTGGTTGAACTGGGATTGTCCCCAATTGTCCCCTCAGTGTGACCCCGGCCAGGCCACCAAGTTTTCCTGGCGCCATCTTGGATTTATGGGTCCATCCTTGGATTTTTGGGTTTTTGGGGCCATTTTGGGGTGGTTTTTTTTGGGAATTTTGGGGTTTTTTGACCTGAAACTGGGAGTTACTGGTTGAACTGGGATTGTCCCCAGTTGTCCCCTCAGTGTGACCCTGACCACACCTGGTGCCATCTTGGAATTGATGGATCCAACCTTAAAGTTATGGGTCCAACCATGGATTTTTGGGGTTTTTGGGGCCATTTTGGGGTGGTTTTTTGGGGAATTTTGGGTTTTTTTGACCTGAAACTGGTGGTTACTGGTTGAACTGGGATTGTCCCCAATTGTCCCCTCAATGTGACCCTGACCACACCTGGTGCCATCTTGGAATTGATGGATCCAACCTTGAAGTTATGGATCCAACCATGGATTTTTGGGGCCATTTTAGGGTGGGGTTTTTTGGGGAATTTTGGGGATTTTTTGACGTGAAACTGGTGGTTACTGGTTGAACTGGGATTGTCCCCAATTGTCCCCTCAATGTGACCTCAGCCAGGCCACGAAGTCCCACCTGGCGCCATCTTGGATTTATGGGTCCAACCATGGATTTTTGGGTTTTGGGGCCATTTTGGGGTGGTTTTTTTTGGGAATTTTGGGGGTTTTTTGACCTGAAACTGGTGGTTACTGGTTGAACTGGGATTGTCCCCAATTGTCCCCTCAGTGTGACCCCGGCCAGGCCACCAAGCTCCTCTACGAGCTGCTCTACAACCTCCCGTTCAAGATCATCCTCATGCCCGGCTGCTCCAGCGTCTCCACCCTGGTGGCCGAGGCCGCCCGCATCTGGAACGTCACCGTGGTGAGAAATTCGGGAATTTTGGGGAAAATTCGGGAATTTTTTGGTGTGGGAATTTTTAGGATTTTTTTGGGGAATTTTTTTGGGATTTTTGGGGATTTTTAAAGATTTTTTTTGGGGATTTTTCCAGGGTTTTTTTGGGTTTTAATTTGGATTTTTAGACGAATTTTTGGGGTATTTTTAGAAGAATTTTTGGGGATTTTTTCAGGGAATTTTCTGGATTTTTTTGGGGGATATTCTGAGTTTTTTGGCTTTTTTGGGTGGGGGATTTTCTGGATTTTTTGGGTGTTTTTTTTAAATTTTCTGAAGGGTTTTTTGGGGGATTTTTTGGTGGGCAAATTTTTGGGGGGATTTTTTTGGGGCTTTTATTGGGGTTTTTATCAATTTTTTGGGGTTTTTTAAATTTTTGAAGATTTTTGGGGATGATTTATTGGAGGGTTTTCTTGAATTTTTTTCTTTAATATTTGAGGGATTTTGGGGGAGATTTTCTGGATTTTTGGGCAATTTTTTAAAGAATTTTTGGGGATTTTTTTGGGGCGTTTTGGGGGGATTTTTTGTGAGAGTATTTTGGGAAATTCTTGTGAATTTGGGGGGATTTTTAAAACCCTTTTTTTATTTTTCAAAATGATTTTGGAATATTTTGGATATTTTTGGGGGGAATATTTGGGATTTTGGGGGGATTTTTGGGGGATTAAAAAAAATTTAAAATAACATTTTCTTGTATTTTTTTTTTTTTTAATAAAATAAAAAATTTTGGACTATTTACCGATCTTTTGGGAATTTTTTTTGGGGGGGGAATTTTTGGGATTTTGGGGGGGTTCTTCCTGTCACTCCCAGGTTGCCACTCCCAGATTTTTCCTGTCATTCCCAGGACATTCCCGACATTCCCACGTTGTTCCTCCTCTGTTGTTCCCAGATTTTTCCTGTCACTCCCAGGTTGTTCTCATCACCCCCATTCCCACCATTCCCATTCCTAAAATTCCCAAATCCCAAAAATTCCAACAATTCCCATATCCTCAAAATCCCCAAACCCCTAAAATCCTCAAATTCCCAAAATCCTCACCATTCCCAAATCCCTAATCCCCACAATTCCCACAATTCCCATTCCCAAAACCCCACAATTCCCAAAATCCCAAAACCCGAACAATTCCCATTCCCAAAATCCCCACCCGAAATCCCCAAAATTCCCATCCCCAAATCCCCACCATTCCCAAATTCCCGTAATTCCCACATTCCAAAATTCCCGTCCCCAAATTCCCACCATTCCCAAATTCTCACAATCTCCAAAATCCCCAAAATTCCTCTTCCCATTCCCACAATTCCCAAATTCCCACAATTCCCACCATTCCCAAATTTCCACAATTCCCAAATCCCCAAAATCCCCACCCCAAATCTCCAAATTCTGATTCCCAAAATTCCCACAATTCCCCAAATTCCCATCCCCAAATTCCCACAATCCCAACAATTCCCATTCCCAAATCCCCAAAATTCCCACCCCAAAATCCCCAATTTCCCAAACCCCCCAAAAACTGCCAAAAATACCCCCCACAAATCCCCCCAAAAAATCCCTCAAAATCCCAGAAAAATCCCCCAAAAATCCTTTAAAAATCCCCAAAAAATCTAAAAAAAATCCCCAAAAATCCAAAAAAAATCCCAAAAAATCCCAAATTTTGGGGGGATTTCTTCCCCCAGCTTTCCTACGGCTCCAGCTCGCCGGCGCTCTCCAACCGCCAGCGCTTCCCGACGTTTTTCCGCACGCACCCGTCGGCCACGCTGCACAACCCCACGCGCGTCCAGCTCTTCAAGAAGTGGGGCTGGACCAAGATCGCCACCATCCAGCAGACCGAGGAGGTCTTCACCTCGGTAGGAACCCCAAAAACACCCTCGGAGTCCGACTGACGCCCCAAAATCCATCCCGGTATCCGAGTCCATCCTGGAATTCCAACTTGGCTTTGGTAGCCCCAAAACCCTCCTTGGTGTTCCCAAAATTCTCCTTGGTGGCCCCAAAATCCTCCTTGGTGACCCTCAAGTTTCTTTGGTGGCTCCCAAAATTCACCTCGGTAGGAACCCCAAAAACACCCTCGGAGTCCGACTGACGCCCCAAAACCGTCCCGGTGTCCGAGTCGTTCCTGAAATTCCAAAAAATCCCAATTCTGCTTTGGTGGTCCCAAAATCCTCCTTGGTGGTCCCAAAATCCTCCTTGGTGACCCTCAAGTTTCTTTGGTGGCTCCCAAATTCACCTCGGTAGGAACCCTAAAAACACCCTTGGAGTCCGACTGACGCCCTGAAACCGTCCCAGTGTCCGAGTCGATCTTGGAATTCCAAAAAATCCCAATTCTGCTTTGGTGGCCCCAAAATCCTCCTTGGTGTTCCCAAAATTCTCCTTGGTGTTCCCAAAATCCTCCTTGGTGACCCTCAAGTTGTCTTTGGTGGCTCCCAAAATTCACCTCGGTAGGAACCCCAAAAACACCCTCAGAGTCCGACTGACGCCGCGAAACCGTCCCGGTGTCCGAGTCGGTCTTGGAATTCCAACTTGGCTTTGGTGGCCCCAAAATCCTTCTTTGGTTCCTCCTTGGTGGCCCCAAAATCCTCCTTTGGTGGCCCCAAATCATCTTTGGTGGTCCCCAAATTGTCCTTGATGGTCCCACCCCCATTTTTGATGTCCCCAACCCCAATTTTGGTGCCCCCAACTCCATTTTTGATGCTTCCAACCCCATTTTTGGTGCCCCCAACCCCATTTTTGGTGTCCCCAACCCCATTTTTGGTGTCCCCAACCCATTTTTGGTGTCCCCACGTCCCCCCCAGACCCTGGACGACCTCGACCGGCGGGTGAAGGAGGCCGGGCTGGAGATCACCTTCCGCCAGAGCTTCTTTTCCGACCCCTCCGCGTCTGTCCGCAACCTCAAGGTGAGACCCCACCCCCACCCTGAGGTCCCACCCCACCCTCAGGACCAACCCGAGGTCCCACCCCACCTTCAGGACCCTCCCCAACCATGGTGGATCCCCAAAAAGAGGAGAAACCACCCCAAAAATCCATTGGGGTCAATGAGGAATGGGCGAAGCGGTGGGAGAGGGAGGCAAGTTTATGCAAATGAGGTGGGCGGGGCTTTAAAAAGCATCCAATCCCGCAGCGCCAGGACGCCCGGATCATCGTGGGGCTCTTCTACGAGACGGTGGCGAGGAAGGTCTTCTGTGAGGTGGGAACGGGGTGGGAACGGGGTGGATTCCGGTGGTGGATGATGGGAATTGATGGATCGTGGATGGATGGAGATGGATGATGATGATGATGGATCATTGATGATGGATCAGTGGTGGAAACTGATGGATCATGGATGGATGGATGGATGGAGGTGATGGTGATGATGATGATGGATCAATGATGGATCGATGATGATGGATCAATTATTGATCAATGGTGGAACTTGATGGATCATGGATGGATGGAGGTGATGGTGATGATGATGATGGATCATTGATGATGGATCAGTGGTGGAAACTGATGGATCATGGATGGATGGAGGTGATGGTGATGATGATGATGGATCAATGATGGATCGATGATGATGGATCAATTATTGATCAATGGTGGAACTTGATGGATCATGGATGGATGGATGGAGATGATGATGATGATGATGATGATGATGATGGGAATTTATGGATCATGGATGGATGGATGGATGGAGATTGATGATGAAGATGATGATGATGGATCAATGATGGAAATCAATGGATCATGGGTGGATGGATGGATGGATGGATGGATGGAGATGGATGATGGATTCCGATGATGGATGATGATGATGATGGCTCGATGATGGACACTGATGGAAATGACGGATCATGGATGATCTCCCCACCCTTCCAGGTCTACAAGGAGAAGCTCTACGGCAAGAAGTATGTCTGGTTCCTGATTGGCTGGTACGCCAACAAATGGTTCCGCACGCCGGACCCTTCCATCAACTGCACCGAGGCCGAGATGGCCGAGGCCGTCGAAGGTCACATCACCACCGAGATCGTCATGCTCAACCCCGAGAACACGCGCAGCATCTCCAACATGGTACTGGGAGCACTGGGAAGGCTCAGCCCACCCAACCCTTGGGTGACCCTTGGGTGGTGGCCAACCCAACCACAGGGTCACCTTTGGGTGGTGGCCAACCCAATCGCTGGGAGAGCTTTGGGTGGTGGCCAACCCAACTGTTGGGTCAATATTGGGTGTTGACCAACCCAATTGTTGGGTCAACATTGAGTCAATGTTGAGTGTTGACCAACCCAGTTGTTGGGTCAACTTTGGGTGGTCTCCAACCCAACCGTTGGGTCAACCTTGGGTGGTCTCCAACACAAACCTTGGGTAGTCTCCAACCCAACCATTGAGTCAACATTGGGTCAACCTTGGGTGGTCTCCAACCCAACCATTGGGTCAACTTTGGGTGAACGTTGAGTGGTCTCCAACCCAACCATTGGGTCAACTTTGGGTGAACGTTGAGTGGTCTCCAACCCAACCATTGGGTCAACTTTGGGTGAACGTTGAGTGGTCTCCAACCCAACCATTGGGTCAATGTTGGGTCAACCTCGGGTGGTCTCCAACCCAACCATTGGGTCAACTTTGGGTGAACGTTAAGTGGTCTCCAACCCAACCGTTGGCTCACCGTTGGGCGTTGTCCACCAGACGTCCCAAGAATTCATCGACAAGCTGGAGAAGAGGCTGGGCAACAACCCGAAGGAGACTGGTGGCTACCAGGAGGCGCCGTTGGCCTACGACGCCATCTGGGCCTTGGCCTTGGCGCTCAACAAGACGGCCCAAGAGTTGGCCAAGCAAGGGGTGGGGCTGGATGAGTTCAACTACAACAACAAGACCATAACGGACGAGATCTACCGGGCCCTCAACTCCTCGGCCTTCGAGGGCGTCTCGGTGCGTCGCCGGTGCCACCGAAATCCAGCCTGGGGTGGAGGTGACATCAAGGAGGGTTCCGAAAGTCAGATTTGGGTAGAGGTGGCACCAAATCTTCATTTTGGGTGGGGGTTCCTCAAAAATGTGGCCCCAAAATTCATCTTTGGTTGGAGGTGACATCTAGGGGGGTCCTAAAATTCGTCTTTGGGTGGAGATGACATCAAGGAAGGGTCCCCAAAGCCAGATTTGGGTGGAGGTGACATCAAATCTTCATTTTGGGTGGAAGTTTCTCAAAAATGCGGCCCCAAAATTCATCTTTGATTGGAGGTGACATCGAGGGGGAGGGGTCCTAAAATTCGTCTTTGGGTGGAGGTGACATCAAGGAGGGTCCCCAAAAGTCAGATTTGGGTGGAGGTGACACCAAATCTTCATTTTGGGTGGGGGTTCCTCAAAAATGTGGCCCCAAAATTCACCTTTGGGTGGAGGTGACACCGAAATGTGGCCCCAAAATTCACCTTTGGGTGGAGGTGACACTGAGGATGTCACCGGGGTGTCCCCAACGCTGTCCCCGTGTCCCCTTCAGGGCCACGTCGTGTTCGACGCCAGCGGCTCCCGCATGGCCTGGACCCTCATCGAGCAGCTCCAAGGTGAGGGGACAGCGGGGGACAATGCTGGGTGGCACTGAGGGACCTCCGGGTGACACTGAAGGACCTTCAGGTGACATTGAGGGACCTTCAGGTGCCACCAACCCCCTCTGCCTCCACCACTTGTGCCCAAGAGTCACCAGTGCCACTGCCAGGTGTCACCTGTGCCAGTGTCACCTGTCCATTGTCACCTGTCCTGGTGTCACCTGTCCCGTTATTACCCGTCCTGGTGTCACCTGTCCCATTGTCACCTGTCCTGGTGTCATCTGTCCATTGTAATCTGTCCTGGTGTCACCTGTCCCGTTATTACCCGTCCTGGTGTCACCTGTCCCATTGTCACCTGTCGCTTGTCACCTGTTCCGGTGTCACCTGTGCGGGTGTCACCTGTGAGGGTGTTCTGAAGGTGTCACCTCTCCCTTTTCACCTGTCCTGGTGTCACCTGTGCGGGTGTCACCTGTCCTGGTGTCTCCACGGTGTCGCCTATCTGGGTGTCACCTGTCTCTTGTCACCTGTCCTGGTGTCACCTGTCCCTTGTCACCTGTCCAGTGTCACCTGTCCCATTGTCACCTGTCCATTGTCACCTGTCCCAGTGTCATCTATCCCAGTGTCCCCAAGGTGTCACCTGTCCCATTGCCACCTGTCCCTTTTCACCTCTCCTGGTGTCACCTGTGTGGGTGTCACCTGTCCTGGTGCCTCCAAGGTGTCGCCTATCTGGGTGTCACCTGTCCCTTGTCACCTGTCCATTGTCACCTGTCCCATTGTCACATATCCTGGTGTCCCCAAGGTGTCACCTGTCCCATTGTCACCTGTCCCGGTGTCACCTGTCCCGGTGTCACCTGTCCCTTGTCACCTGTGCCAGGTGGGGAGTACCAGAAGATCGGTTACTACGACAGCACCAAGGACAACCTGTCCTGGTACAACAACGACAAATGGATCGGTGAGAAACGGGGGAAAATCGGGAAAAATGGGGAAAATTTGGGAATTTGGGAAAAATGGGGGGAAAATTTGGGGGAAAAAATGGGGAAAAAATGGGGAAAATTTGGGGAAAAATTGGGGAAAAATTGGGAAAAATGGGAGGGAAAATTTGGAGAAAATTGGGGAAAAATTGGGAAAAATGGGAGGGAAAATTGGGAGAAAATTGGGGGGAAAATTGGGGAAAATTGGGAAAAATGGGAGGGAAAATTGGGAGAAAATTGGGGGGGAAATGGGATGGGGAAAAATGGAAAAAATTGGGGAGAAATTGGGTGGAAATGGCAGAAAATTGGGGAAAAATTGGGGAAAAATTGGGGGAAATGGGACAAAAAAAGGAAAAAATTGGGGAAAAATTGGGGGAAAATGACAGAAAATTGGAGAAAAATTTTGGGAAATGGGACAAAAAAAGGAAAATATGGGCGAAAATGGGGGGGAAATGGGGAAAACATGGGGAGAAAAAGGAAAAAATTGGGAAAAATTGGGGGAAAAAGGAAAAATGAGGGGGAAAATTGGGAAAAAATTAGAGGAAATGGGAGGAAAACTTGGGAAAAAAATGGGAAAAAAATTTGGGGGGAATGGGACAAAAATGGGGAAAATTGGGGGGGAAATGGAAAAAAAAATCACAGAAAAAAATGAGGAAGAATGGGAGAAAATGGGGAGGGAACATGGGAGGAGAAAAGGGAAAAAATTGGGGAAAAAAGGAAAAAAATTGGGGGAAATGGGAAAAAATTAGGAAAAAAAAAGAGAAAAAATTGGGGGAAAAGGGGGAAATTTGGGAAAAATTGGGAGGGAAAGGGGGGAAAATTGCTGGGGGGAAATTGGGAAAAGTTGGGAAAAAATGGGGGGGAAATGGGAGAAAATGGGACCAAGAAAGGGAAAAAATTGGGGGGAAAATTGGGAAAAAATGGGAGGAAAATGGGGAAAAATCAGGAAAAAATTTGGCAAAAAATAGGGAAAAAATGGGGAAAAAACTGAAAAAATGGGGAAAAAAAGAGAAAAAAAAGGAGGAAAATGATGAAAATTATGGAAAATCCTTCTGGATGTTCCCAAATTCCTGAATTTTTTGGGATTTGTCCCAATTTTGTCCCCAGGGGGGTCCCCCCCGGCCGATTACACCAAGGTGATCACGACCTTCCGCTTCCTGTCCCAAAAATTGTTCATTTCTGTCGCGGTGTTGGCGTCGCTGGGCATCGTCCTGGCCGTGGTTTGTTTGGCCTTCAACATCTACAACGGGCACGTCAGGTGGGAAAATCCAAAAATTCCCAAAATTCCCCAAAATTCCCAAAAATTCCGGTGGTCTTGGGGATTGGAAGGGGAAAAAAATGGGATTTTTTAAGGGTTTGAGGGGAAAAAATAGCAAATTTTAGGGGGTTAAAGTGAAAAAATTGTGAATTTTTGGGGGTTAAAGTGAAAAAACTGTGAAAAACAGGAAAAAATGGGGAAAACCTGGGGAAAACTGAGGAAAAATGGGAAAAAGGGGAAACATTCAGGGAAAATAGGGAAAAACTGAGAAAAATGGGGGAGAAATGGAAAAAAATGGGGGAAAATGGGGAAAAAATCCTGTGGGGAAACGGGAAAAATTATGGGGAAAATGGGAGGAAAATTGGGGGAAATTTGGGAAAAATCAGGAAAAATTGGGGAAAATTCTGGGAAAAAATGGAGAAAATTTAGGAAAAATTCTGGGAAAATTGGGGGGAAAATTGGGGAAAATTTTGGGTAAAATGGGGAAAAATTCTGGGAAAAATGGAGAAAACTCAGGAAAAAATGAGGAAAATTCTGGGGAAAATGGGGGAAAAATCTGGGGAAAATTGGGAAAACTGGGAGGGGGAAATGGGGAAAAATTTGGGGAAGAACTGGGAAAAATTTGGGGAAGAACTGGGAAAAATTCTGGGAAAAAAATCCAGGAAAAATTCGGGGAAAAATCAGGAAACATTCTGGGAAAAATTGGAAAAAATTTGGAGAAATTCTGTGAAAATTTGGGAAAAAAATCTGGGATAAAGAGAGAAAACTCAGGAAAAATTGTGGAAAATTCTGGGAAAAATTTGGGAAAAATTCTGGGAAAAATGGAGAAAAAGCTGGGGAAAAATTGGGAAAAAAATTGGGGAAAATTGGGGGAAAAAATGGGCAGAAAATTCAGGGAAAAATGGGAAAAAAGCCACCATTGCCCACCCTGAGGGTGACGCTGTCGTCGGGGCACCCCGGGCGCGTCCGGGTGTTGCCGTTTCCGGTTGTTGCAGGTACATCCAGAATTCCCAGCCCTACCTGAACAACATGACGGCCGTCGGTTGTACCCTGGCGCTCGCCGCCGTCTTCCCGCTGGGGCTCGACGGGTACCACATCGGGCCGGGGCTGTTCCCCTTCGTCTGCCAGGTGGGGATGCCAGGAACAGGCGGAGGAACAGGCGGAGGAACAGGCTGAGAGGAGGAAAGGGGGTGGGAAGAGTCAGAGGAATGGGGGAATGGGGTGGGAACAGGCGGAGGAACAGGCGGAGGAACAGGGAAATGGGGTGCGAACAGGCAGAAAGGGGAGAAAATGGGAAAAAAGCCACCATTGCCCACCCTGAGGGTGACGCTGTCGTCGGGGCACCCCGGGCGCGTCCGGGTGTTGCCGTTTCCGGTTGTTGCAGGTACATCCAGAATTCCCAGCCCTACCTGAACAACATGACGGCCGTCGGTTGTACCCTGGCGCTCGCCGCCGTCTTCCCGCTGGGGCTCGACGGGTACCACATCGGGCCGGGGCTGTTCCCCTTCGTCTGCCAGGTGGGGATGCCAGGAACAGGCGGAGGAACAGGCGGAGGAACAGGCTGAGAGGAGGAAAGGGGGTGGGAAGAGTCAGAGGAATGGGGGAATGGGGTGGGAACAGGCGGAGGAACAGGCGGAGGAACAGGGAAATGGGGTGCGAACAGGCAGAAAGGGGAGAAAATGGGATGGGAACAGGCAGAGGAACAGGCAGAGAGGGGGAAAAATTCGATGGGAACAGGCGGAGGAACACGAAAATGGAGTGGGAACAGGTGGAGAGGGGAGAAAATGGGATGGGAACAGGTGGAGGAACAGGCAAAGGAACAGATGGAGGAACAGGAAAATGGGATAGGAACAAGCAGAGGAACAGGCAGAAAAATAGGCAGAGGAACAGGCAGAGAGGGGGAGAAATAAGATGGGAACAGGCAGAGGAACAGATGGAGGAACAGGCAGAGAAGAGGGAAATGGGATGGGAACAGGCAGGGTAACAGGCGGAGACACCACCAGGGAAGGGAAAAAACAGTCAGGAACTACCAGAACAGTCGGAAATCCAGCCGGGAACGGTGATGTCGACTGTTCCTGCTCTGGTTGTTCTAATTTCCTGGGTTCAGCTCTGGTTGTTCCTCTGTTACCAACTGTTTCTTTCCATTCCGATTGTTCCTCCTCTGATTGTTCCTGACTGTTCATGGCTGGATTTCCGACTGTTGTTTTCCAACAGGCGCGGCTGTGGCTGTTGGGGCTGGGCTTCAGCCTGGCCTACGGCAGCATGTTCACCAAGATCTGGTGGGTGCACACCGTCTTCACCAAGAAGGACGACAAAAAGGACAAGCGGAAGGCAAGAACTGCCGGGAATTCCCGGGGGAACAGGCGGAGGGGTGGTGTTGTTGTTGGGATTTGGGGGTTGGTTTGGGTGGGGTTTTCCATCGGGATGCGGGTGTGGTTTGTTGGGATTTGGGTGTTGGGATCCAGGGGTTCCATTGAGTTCTGGATGTTCCGTCGAGTTCTGGGTGTTCCTTTGGGATCCGGGTGTGGTTTGTTGGGATTTGGCTGTTTGGGATCCGGGTGTTCCGTTGGGGTTGAGGTTGTTGTGAGCTGGGTGTTCCCTTGGGGTCCGTGTCCCTTTGGGATCCGGGTGTTCCCTTGGGATCCAGGTGTTCCTTTGGGAACTGGGTGTTCCTCTGGGATTTGGGTGTTGGGATCCGGGTGTTCTTTGGGATCCGGGTGTTCTTTTGGGATCTGGGTGTTCCTTTTGGATTTGGGTGTTGGGATCCAGGTGTTCCTTTGGGATCCGGGTGTTCCTTTGGGGTTGAGGTTGTTGTGATCCCGGTGTTCCCTTAGGGTCCAGGTCTTCTTTGGGATCTGAGTGTTCCTTTGGGATCTGGGTGTGGTTTTTGGGGATTTGGGTGTTGGGATCCAGGGGTTCCATTGGGGTTCAGGTTGTTGGGATCCGGGGGTTCTTTGGGATCCAGGTGTTCCCTTGGGGTTGATATTGTTGGAATCCAGGTGTTCCCTTGGAACGTGGGTGTGGTTTTGGGGGATTTGGGTGTTGGGATCCGGGTGTTCCTTTGGGATTAGGGTGTTCCCCCTGGTATCAGTGACCGGGAATTCCAGTGTCACCGACTGGGAATTCCAGTGTCACCAACTGGGAATTTCCACCATTGGTGAACGGGAATTTCCGTTGTCACTCACCGGGAATTCCCAGTCGGTGACACCGGAATTCCCAGTTGGGTGACACCAAAATTCCCAGTCACCTGTGGTGGAAATTCCCAGTTGGGTGACACCGGAATTCCCGGTTGGTGACACGGAATTCCCTGCAGAGCCTGGAGCCCTGGA